>CAUYRT010077971.1:0-48748 GCA_963574885.1 Lepilemur ruficaudatus | reverse complement strand
GACCCCGTCTCTACTAAAAATAGAAAGAAATTAATTGGCCAACTAAAATATATAGAAAAAATTAGCCAGGCATGGTGGCGCATGCCTGTAGTCCCAGCTACTCAGGAGGCTGAGGCAGAAGGATCGCTTGAGCCCAGGAGTTTGAAGTTGCTGTGAGCTAGGCTGACACCACGGCACTCTGGCCCGGGCAACAGAGTGAGAATCTGTCTAAAAAAAAAAAAAAAAAAAAAAAAAACAGAAAAATCATACGAAAAAGAATAGGAAAAAAACAACCCAGAAAATGATTACTCGGGCAACACAGTGAGACTCTGTATAAAAAAAAAAAAAAAAAAAAAAAAACGAATTGAGGCATATCACAATCTCTATATGTATTATCATAAAATGATCTTCAGATTATATTGCTAAATGAAAGAAAGCAAGGTAGAGAAAAAAGCAAGGTAGAGAAAAGTAAATACACATGCTACTGTTTATGTCAAGAGAGGATACTCATATATGTGTATGTTTACATTAAAAAGGAACAATGGAAGGATAAGCCCTTTAAAAAAAGAAAAATTCAACTTACAGCTTATGGAACATATAAAACTACCCAGTTTATTTGCTTTGTAGAAAGAATCAGAGTTCCAGACATTAATGTATAGTTAACTAAAAGGGGGAGAGTGTCAAAGACCACTGACAATTGGATATTAGTCAGACTTTAAAATAGTATCTCAGAAATTAATATTAGAAGTCAATTAGAACTATAGAATCTATAAAATTCTACTCTCCACAATCATTCATAAACTTGTCCATTATACAAACTGAGAAGAGAATGTACTGATTTACACTATCTGATAATAGTTCAAGTACTCTTAGGCAAAACTATTCTTTTTCACAATTTTTTGCAAAGACAGTTTCCACTTTTATATTTTTTTTATCTTTTAAAATTCAGTGCACACACAAAACCGTCTTAGATCAACAGCATTGAAGAACTGGGGCATAAATGTAAATCAGAAAATTCAGAATAAAAATTAAGTGAAACAGCATTGAGTGTTGTTCTCAACCTCAACCTCAACTTTTCTCAACCTGCCCTTTCCCAGACTAGCTATAACAGGCAAATAAAGCAGAGTTTAAGAGACAGCCTTGCAAAAAATTGAAGAAAATAAGGACTATAGCCAAATACGCTGAGCCGCTAAAAGAGAGGAGACACAATTGGGCAGAAAAGCCACCCACTTTCTTGAGGAAGAATCCCTGTGAGAGAAGAAGTAATATATTACATAAAAAGGAGATCATGCATGAGGATAACCACGCTGGAGTACTGGGAGACGAAAAGTTTTAGGTTGGAGGGAATGGGGGTTCACAAACTCCTCCAAAAACACCACGTATGTTTTCGTGCCTCACCCTCTTGCTTTATGTTAGCTCTTACCAGGGTGAATAAGCTGCAGTAAAGGAAGCAAGGAAGCTATTTACAAAAGGACAGCAGAATTTCCGAATCAAATCATTTCAACCCAACTAATATATGCTGAGTACATACTTCTAATTTTATTAAAGCCTGTATATATTAAGGACATGGAAACATAAATCCAAATATAATATCATTACATAACAACAGCAAAAAAATCCCAACGGCTTACCACTAGTAAACAGAACTAAATGACTAAGGCTAAAACTGATGCTCTGGTTTATTTTCAACTTAAATCAGGTTTCCAGATGTTCTCCTTTCTCCCCTACTATATGTCAGGTACTTTTGGTGCAGTAGTAAACAAACAAACAAAACCTGGATTTTTAAAACCATCTACACAACAAATGAAATAATCTTTTAAAATGTCAAAAATATTGTCACAATATTATTCCAATGTTCTATGTAGACACCTTTAATGACACCCAACTTTCCACAGTTTAAACAAATCGATTTTATTCTGCTGAGTATGACTCATACCAAATCTTTCTTATTTCACCATAGAAGACAAATAATGAATGGGAAACATTGGTATTTTAAAAATTATTTCAGCAATCATGCTGTTAAGTCTACACATTTAAAAAATCTTTCATATACTTAAATAATGCCACTGTTGGTTCGCACCTCGTGTGCAGGCATAGCTGAGAGGTCTACTTATTGGCTATCTTTTCATTTGCTTCAAACATTGGTAGGGCTGGCTCCATTTGTGACTCTTTCTGCCTGAAAGGCATGATGGATCTCCTCACACTTTCTAACTTACAAGTGCCCTGTGTTTTGCTCACAATGTATCAGCGATTCGTACTTTTTCATTGTATTTCCATTCCAGGCTTGTGGAACTGGACTGCAGGAATGATGGCCTTCTTTTGGGAGGTATTTTTATTGGCGGTTCTGCTCAAGAGCCAGATGTGACATTGTAGCAGGTTCAAGTTCACAGCCACAGGGGTGGGAGGTCACTGAACCACCACTACTCTGTAAACTTTAATCAGACATACACAACCTATCATCTTCTAAACAAATTAGTTTTGTCTGTGTTCTATCTTGGAATTTGGTTTTCCAAAGTGAAAAATGTCAGAATGAACCCTTATCCACTACTAGGGGGAAAAGGTCCTAGTTTCCATCACTTCATAGGGTAATAGTATTTACAGCTAAGGAAGAAGAATAAGAAATCTTTTACTTTTTCCCTATAAATCAAGATTTACTTAAGGTTGATGATTCATATTGACTAAGCAAACTGATTTTTGACAAGTGATTAAATTCTGAAAGTTAAAGGCAGGAAGGATGAGTGGATAAAAATGGTCTACAGAAGACAAGGGAGCAGGAGGTTGAGAAGGAAGGACTGGTCAACTCTGTAAAATACTGCAGAGAGCATTAACTTGGGCCTGAAACGCTCCCACTGGATTTGACGACTGCTAGCGGTCAAAGGTGCAGGGCAGAAGCGGTAATTAGTGACCTTGGAGAAAGCCATTTCAGCAGAGAGGTACAGGGAAAAGTCAGACTATGCTGCCTTGAAGAGTAAAAGGGAGGCAGGCTAAGAGGAGAAGGCAAATGCACACAGCTTTTAAGAAGCTGGCTGTGAGTGGAAGAAGAGAAATAGGGCAGTAGTTAGAGTAAGACAAAAAGCTGAGAAAGATTTGGTTTGTTTTTAAGATACCTGAAAGGTGACAGGGTCTCACCCCAAACATCTCTGAAGAGCTACAGAACTGTATGTAGAACTGCCTCTCTATCTCTATGTAACTGTCACAAAAGCACTTCAAAGTCAAAAAGTTCAAAGCTGAATTTGTTGCCTTTCTTCCAAAACCTGCTGCTCCTCCTGCTCTCCTTACCGTGGTAACAGTGGTAACAGGATCTGTCTAGGGAGGACCCATACGAAGAATCTGAGTCTTCCTACATTCTTCTGTCTTACCTGTCCCACCCTACGTTTTACCCACAACAAACTACTTATTGTTTCTCTAATGTTTTATTCTGTTTCTCACCTATTTCAGTGCTTCTCCCTCTACCTAGAACTTCCCCCAAACCCAAGAGGTAAACACTTATTCATTTTTTAAGAGTCTATTCAAAAAAAAGGAAAGGAGGATAAGAAAAATAAATAAATATGAGAGACTCAGTATATAAAGCCTTTCCTGATTATGCCTCTTCAACCTTAACAAATTTAACCATCTCTCTCTTTATAATTCACTCCAATGGTTCCTAGATGGTCCAGCAGACAATTTATTTTTCCAAGTTAAGTACAGAAACAAACAGCTGTCATCTGTTACTATCATCTACAAAAATAACATTTGACATCAAAATAGTTTATACCAAAATACCATAATTTCAGATTAAAAGACAGTTCTTCCAAAGGTTAGCAAACTTACATTAACTGTATTTAGACATAACACAAGATTTCTTGTGTTATTTCTTACTTTACTGAAGACCAATGAAAATGGCATAGTCCTAACAGACTTCTCGCATTAATACTTACAAAACTTCATTCTGCTTTGTATACATATCTGCCTCTGTTTACTAGTTGATAAATTCCTTAGGAGCAAAGTTTGTAAATTCTTAATCTTTGTATCTGCCGTATACAGTCGTCCAGTCCATGGGACAAAATAGATGCTCAATAAATGTTTGTTAAAAGTCCAATGAAGGGAAGGCAACAGAGAAAGAAAATAAAAGGGCTAAAAAGGGGGTATACACTGAGAGAAAATCTTTGGAAAATAGCCACCAACTTGTAAGTGAAGCTGAAGCTGGATTAGTGATCTCTAAGCCAAAAGGATTCTTGACTTGTCTCATTTGCTTTTTGAAAACTCTTGTGCTGAACTGGGTCTCTTCTGAATTTCTCAGAATTACTGGAACATCCCAACCAAACCTGAAAAAAAGGTAAAAATAAAATAAAACATTTTAACAAATTTTGAAACTTTATATGTAAAGTATGTTGTGCTTCATTCCTTGCAACATAAATATCAGAAAAAGGTTAACTTACTCAATTTACATTATTTTATAGAATTAATCTAGAATTAAGGGAGATTAGAGATCCCACAGAACTGCAATACAGTTGGCCCTCTGTATCTGTGGGTTCTACATCTATGATTCAACCAACTGTGGATTGAAATATTTGGGAGAAAAAAACCAATCAAAATAATACAAGTAAAAAATATATAGCATAACAACTATTTACATAGCATTTACATCATATTAGGTATAAATAATCTAGAGATGATTTAAAGCATATAGGAGGATGTGTGTAGGTTATATGCAAATACCACATCATTTTATATAAGGGACTTGAGTATTTTCATGTTTGGGCATAGGCTGGGGTCCTGGAATCAATCCCCCCCAGATAATGAGGAAGGACTATATATTTTTCAATTGGCTGAATCAACATACTCTTGAAAACAAAGTTCTATTGTTAATATTATTGATAACAACAAAAGAGTATAGTGATTATAGATAAATTATACTTAATATAATAGCGAAAGCATGATAGAATTATTGAACTTTTTTTAAATGTGAAAATATATATATTCAATATGCAGACTATATGATATGATGTATGGGACAAGAGAACTTTTAAAACACCAAATATAGCCCCTCATTTACATATTTTCTACTTTTAAATTTCATGCAAAAATGTAAATTCTCACAATGTACATTCAACAGACTTAACAGGAAAATGGGATTAAACTCAATTCCTAGTACAATTAAAAACCAGCTTCTGGGACAAACAGGTAACTGAAAAAAAAATCTACCTAAGTTTACTCAATTTAAATAAATAACCTAAGTTAATACACACCAGTTAAACTAGGAGACTTCAGTTTAAGATGGCACAGTTAGGGTCATACTTTGATGTGCTCCCTTCTCTCCAAACACATAGCAGTAATAGATAAGAAGAGAGCTCAAAAAGACCTCACTGAAATGAGCAAATGAACTGTGATATATTTAACTAAGGAATAGTAGTACTTAGCACTAAAAAGGAAAAACTTATTGCAACAACCACATGGATAAATTTCAAAAACATCGTGTTGTACAAAAGAAGCCTTACATAAGAGTACATGCTGTACGATTCCCTAATATGAAATTCTAGAGCAGGCAAAACTAATCTATGGTAGAAATATAAAAGAGAACAATGGTTGCTTCTGGATTGTATGTAAACATTACTTCAAAAGAAAAAAAGAGATATAAATAAAAACAAACACTGAATTCTAGCCAATAATATGCAATGCTTTAGTACTTACAGGTGAAGAGTACAACTTACTTTGAGGCACATCACAAAAGATGGACTGATGGGTGGATAGAATGACAGATAAATAGACAGATATATAACAAAGAAATATATCTCCATTTTGCTGGTTCTTAAAAAAAAGAATCTCCATTTCACTGGTTCTTAAAAAAAATAAATTATAATACAAGGTTGATGGTAGAATCTAAGTGACGGGCAAATGTGTGTTCACTGTATAATTCTTTTCAACATTCTGTATGTTTGAAAATTATTATCATGTTAGGAAAAAAGAGAGATATCTAGTTTTAAACACAAACACCTTTATGGATCTAAAAAGGGAAAGAAACACAAAGTAATGAGTAAAGTTTGATGGGTTCCAAATCTGATAGCATGCAGCAGCAACTAAGCCTTCACCTAGTAAGGAGATCAACATAGGTTGCCCACACCAGACAAAGGCCAGAATCAGGTTCACAACTCGAAATCAGGAGCTAGGTTAGGCCAACAACAATATGGCACAGAACTGTCATTATAAGACCTGGTCTTAGACTGGGGTCTAGGAATCTGGGTGTAGATAATTATAAAATGGCTAAACAGGGAGGATGAAGACAAAGCAAAAGAATAAAAGAAAAAAAAATCTTCCACTAAAATTTAGGTTGCAAACTAAAATTCCAAAACACACGAGTAAATCTAATACTGAAGCCAATAAAATTAACAAATGGAATAAAAATTCACTCTAGATGAATTTAATTTTATAAAACAGTTGGAGAAGGCTACTGTGATCCTGCTTAATGAAGCTGAAAAGCAAGACCCTAAGAGATCAAACTGTTTCCAAGTAACTTAACTGTGACCCAGAACAAGGCTCAAGAATATTTATAGGAATACAAAAATACCCAGCACCCAATAAGGTAAAATTCACAATATATAGCATCCAATAAAAAAATTTACAGGCATGCAAAGCATGAAAATATTATCCATACTGAAGAAATTAATCTATAGAAATAGATTCAGAAATGATGCAGATAATAGGGCCAGTATACAAGGACATCAAAATAGTTGTTATAACTACATTCCATGAGTTTAAGAAAGAAAGACTGAGCATATTATATACAGGTACGGAGGATATAAAAAAGGCCCAAATCAATTTCTAGAGATGAAAAATACAACGTTTTAGGTGTAAAAAAAAAAAAAAAAAACACTGGATGGGATTAACAGTAGATTAGATATCGCAGAAAAAAAAGATTAGTAAACTTGAAGACAACACTGTAGAAAGCATTCAAAATGAAACACCGAGAGGAAGAAAAGACTGAACAAAAATAAACATCAGTAAGCCAAGGGACAACTTCAGGCAGTCACACAACTGAAGTCTGTACATGTAACTAAAGTTGGCAGAGGAGGGGCAGAGGACAGATAAAGCATTTGAACACATAATGGCCAAAAACTTCCCCCAAATCTTAAAAACTATAAACCTACACATCCAAAAATCTTAATGAAACAAAGACAATTATGCTAAGGCACATAATAATCGAATTGTTTAAAACCAGTAATAAACACAAAAATACTAAAAGTAGCCAAAGAAAAAAGATAAACTACATACTGAGAACAAAGAGTGACAGTGGCTTTTTTTTTTCTTTTTTTTTCTATCTTTCTTTGTGAGCAGTGGAAGATAGACAGTGGCTTTCTTATTGTAAGTAATGAAAGCCAGAATATCTTTAAAGAACTAAAAGGAAAAAAAATTGAAAAAAAATCTAGAATTCTATACCTATATTTTTCAAAAGCGAAATAAAGATTTTTTCAAATATAACAAAATCTAAAAGAATTCATCACCAACAGACTTGTACAACAACAAATACTAAAGGAAGTCTTTTGGGAAGAAGGAAATTATAATAAATGGGAATATGGATTGATACGAAGAAATGAATAGCATTGAAGTGGTAACTATGTGGGGGAATATAATCCTTTTCTTACATCTCTTTAAAATATTAGCTGAAGGTAGACAGTGATAAGTTAGAAGTATACTACAAACCCTAAAGCAATCACTGAAACAAAGTTATTGCTCATAAACCAGCAAAAGAAATAAAATGGAATCACATAAATTACTTAATTAATGCAAATTAGGGCTGAACTAAAGGTGAAGGAACAAAGAACAGATGGGGCAAATAGAAAACCAATAGCAAGATGGTGGATTTAAATCCAGTCATATCAATAATCACATTAAATGTAAATGATTTAAACTTCCCAATTAAAAGGCAAAGATTATCAAATTGGATAAAAACATAAGACCCAAGTATATGGTGCTATAAGAAACCCACTTTAAATATAAAGACAGTAGGCATGGTGGCTCACACCTGTAATCCTAGCACTTTGGGAGGCCGAGGCAGTAGGACTGCTTGAGGCCAAGAGTTCCAGACCAAGCCTGAGCAAGAGCAAGACCCCAACTCCACAAAAAATAGTAAAATTAACCAGGCATGGGGGTGCATGCCTGTAGTTGCAGCTACTCGGGAGACTGAGGCAGGGGGATCACTTGAGGCCAGAAGTTTGAGGTTGCAGTAAGCTATGATGACTTCACTTCACTCTAGTCTAGGCAACAGAGACTCTATCTCAAAATATATATATATGTGTGTGTGTGTGTATATATATCTTTACACGCACATAAAGACAAAAATGTTACACATAAAAGGATGGAAAAGATATATCTGCTAACACTAATCAAAAGAAAGCTGGATGCTTTTTTAATACTAGACAAAATAGATCTCAGAGCAAAGACTATTACCAAGAATAAAGAAGAACATTTCATAGTGATATAGGGGTCAATTTGTCATACAGACAAAATAATCCTAAATGTTTATGTACCATTAACAGAACTTGAAAATATAAAGCAAAAACTGATATAACTGTAAAGAGAAATAAATAAATCCATAATTACAGTAAGAAATTCTAATACTCCCCATTATCTCAATAATTGGCAGCACCAATACACAGAAAAACAGTAAGGATATCAAAGACTTGAAAAACACTATCAACCAATTTGACTTAATTGGCACTTACAGAACATCTCATCCAACAATAGTAGATTATATATTCTTTTTAAGTGCATTAGGACATTTACCAAAAAGAGATCATATTCTGGGCTATAAAACAAGTCTCAATAAATTTACAAGTCAAATCATAAAAAGTATGTTCTTTAACCACAATAGAACCAAATTATCAATCAATAAAAGAGATATTTTAAAAATTCCCAAGTATTTGGAAACTAAATAACAAACTTCTAAACAACACAGAGATCAAGAAAAAAATCACAAAGGAATTTTTTAAAATTATGAACTGAATAAAAATGAAGACATATAGCAAAATGTGTGGGATGCTGATAAAGCAGTCCTTATAGGGAAATTTAAAAGCAGGAAACATCTGTATTATTAAACATAGGTCACCACTGAGTCCAAGTTTCAGTCAACAAAACGAGTTAACACTTTAGATCCAGAATTTCTTGAGAATACACCCAGTTCAATAAATTTGATCTGACCTAGTGTTAACATTCTGTCCTTTGGCTTAACAAACTTACAATCCATTCTCATACAAATTCCCTAGGATTCCATGGATACAAATAGAAAAATTTTGCAATTCTTTTCGAGGACAGCCTATTTCCAATCAGGTCTGATTTTGTCCCTACACTATGGAGCATGCAGGAATCTGGGCCTCCTGGCAAAAAGGTAATAGAAGTAGGTCTTCAGTATGGATATCCCTTTGTAAAGCAACTGCTCCAGGTGAGGTTATTACAAGATCTTCAAGCAAGAGAAGGCTAGTTTTCTCACATGTGGAAGGCAGGCAAGTGGTTTCTATCAACACAGGAGGCTCAGAGTGACTGGAGTTTCAAGATTCTCAGCTTTGTCCATGTGAATCTAGATGTCCCCAGTTCAAGTCTCAGGGTTCCACTTTTTTCTAATTAATATTCTAAATGAGACACTGATAAGACTTTGTAATTCTATTAACATCACAATGAAAACTATTCTATTTTTAGCAAGGCTGGCTCCGTTGCTACACAAAATAAAGTGCTTTAGAGCCATGGAAGCTTTCTGATTCTCTAACACTTGACCGATCTGAGAGTTTAAAGACCTGAGTTTGTCGTTTTCTTACTGCTAGTGCTCCAGTGAACTCAGAAGCAACCATTTTACCCCTGCCTCAAACCTGGTATTCATCATTACTGCCATAATAGTCAAGTGCTTTTTAGCCACAGTCTCCCAAAGCACCTGTTTCAGAAATCATTTTATCACAATCAACCAAAGGTAGTAATTAATCAAATTAATCATATATTACTATAAGCCGTAGATTACTAGAATCTTATCTCCCATCAGCAAGGAGCTGGAGAAATTACCAAACCAATCCCCAAATCCTATCTTCGAGGGTTTTTCTCTCAGGAGCCCACTCTTAGTAACAATTTCTTTATCAGTAAGGGTCCAGTCAGGAGACTGAAACCACAGCAGCTATTTTAACAGAGAGAATTTAATATTTTAAAAAATGTTGGATAAACAAGCACCACATGTACTCACCAGCAAATTGGTTTCACTGATCAACACTTAAGTGGACATATAGGAACAACATTTATCGGGTGCCGGGCAGATGGGAGGGGAGAGGAGGGGATGGATATATACATACATAATGAGTGCGATGCGCACCGTCTAGGGGATGGTCACACTTGAAGCTGTGACTCAAGGGGGGTGGGGGGGGCAAGGGCAATATACATAACCTTAACATTTGTACCCCCATAATATGCTGAAATTAAAAAAAAATGTTAACCAGATATTGAAGAACTGAAAAGGCAAAAAGAGGACACTGAGTACCAAAGAAGTAGTAACAGCAGGAAGCAGCTATCACTCCTAGGACAAGGGAACACAAGAAAGAGAATAGAGGAAAGAGAATTATTACAGTTTAGAAATTTGGAAGAGGGACTCCATGGAGCTGGGACTCAGATCTGAGGAAAGGATGCTGGTACCTTTAAGGGGGTGCATAAGGCTCGTTCTAGCAGAGTGGAAAAGCATAAACTGGAACAAGTGGGACCAACTGTTCCTGCTACAGTGAGGCACTATTGTGGTAGGACAGACCAGAAAAGGAATCAACAGGAAGCAGCAAGTCCCTTCATTCTCTTTCAGCCTTTCAGTTTCCCTCCCTTGTTGGCAAAGCTAGATAGGCAGCCAGCTAGCAAAGAACTGTGGTTTAGAGTTCTGCCCCAGATTCACAAAAGGGAGGTATGAAGTCAAGGTCAACAGTTTAATAACCTAAAGTCAGAGGAGGTAGGAAGTAGCTACTGAGTCAGGATCCCCAACTATTTGAAACTGCTAAAGGATGTGAATGGTCTTCTGGAATCCTTTCTGCACAGTGCCTGGCAGAAGTTACCGAAACCACCACATAAAGAGAAATACCACACTTCTAGATGCATGATACTTTGCTATTGCTATTGGGATTTCAATAATCAGATGCTCCTGTTCTTTCTCTACTCCCACACATTTTAGATAGACACAGAACAGTGGAAAGAAGCAACGGGAAAAAACTCAGAGTGGTACTGAAGGAAGAACCATGACATAGAAAACAGCTGACCATTAAGGATTAAATTTTGGGAGGTTAAAAAAAATGACAAGGGTGAAAAGCATGATGGATTAACTAGTTTACCTTTTGGCTGGGGTACTAACAGATGTTTTTATGAGATCCAGATGGTAGGTAAGTTTTCATCATTTCTAGTCAATAAATCTGTGACCTTGGCTTAATTTTGCACATAAACGTAGTAAAAAGTTTATCTACACAGGCAAGGCTAACTCAGATGGAGAGAATGGTTGGGTTAGGCTCAAGGTGACTGCTTAGGCCTAAATCAGGATGGAAGTGACTGGCATTTACATGGTCTTGTGATCTCAGCAGTGCTTAGCCCAGACTTCCAAAAGTTCTACAATTATCTGGGCTTCCACCCTTGTAAAAGTCATATCTTAATGGAGTGATAAGGCAATTATTAAATTTTTAAACCAAGTCTTAAACCTGGCAGAGCCTAGATTTGAACCCAGGTCTGTCTGACTCCAAAGTATGTCTCTTAACCACTACAAACATAAAGCTCCTGACTACCCTTCACTCACAGATGCCAGTATCAATATGGATTTCACTCATTTTTCCTATTACCAGTACTAAATATAGGTATCTATGATATCTAATTAGTTGGCCTATTTAAAACAAAAATTTCAGCATATAATGAAATTAGCAACTAGTTACTATTTTCCTTGGTAGAAGAAAATTATATTTAAGAGGATAACACTAACACCACAGTCATTTAAAAACCCTGTGTTACAGCTGCTTTTCTCACATGGCCAACACCTTCCTGATTCCAGTTGCAAACTTTCTTGAAATGAATAACAGCAATAAAAGCTGATGGGTCAAGAATAACAAATTGTGTAAGTCTGGTCTTCATCTTCCCCCACCCAAATACATGGTATTTTATGTTCTATTGCTGGCAGGGTGGGGGGCAGTGTGGATGTGTTAAAACTTTGGTTAGTTCCTAAAGATGGCATATATTTTCAGAAACTGACAAGGGCCTGTATCCTTATCCTATGTGATCAAAGGGTATTTTTCAACTTGTTTTACACAGCCTGCTTTATTCACTAACATATTGTCCTCTGCCCCTCTGCTTATGCTATGTTCTTTGCAATGCCTTTTCTTTCCTACTATACAGGGTGGACTCCATTTATTTTTCAAAATATTCACGCTCCAAAATCTAGCTCATGTTTCTCTCCTCAATGGAGTCCTCTCTGACCTCTTCAGGTCATGACTGTTATCCACTTAGAACTACTGTTTGATTCATCTGGAACTATTAATACAATCTTCTCAAAGGGACTGTGGAAGCTGCAGCCTAGAAAAACTGCTGTGGACTAGAAACATGGCTTCAACTAGCCCTATTTATAAGGCTTGTCTAAACATGATACAATGGCATCTCTTCAAGAGAGAAATTCTAGGTTAGAATTGCTCAGGCGTTATCTAACAGTCCATTCTCCTTGTCTCCTATAGGAGACTCTACCCCTTAGTGTAACTTATTTCTTGGGTCTTTAGAAACATAAAATTATGATTTTATAATTCTATCGACTAAATGTTATTTCAAAAGGTGTGGAATATGTACAGAAATCGTTAAGTTCTCAAACGGTAACAGAGTTCAGTTATAAGTTACGCTGAAAAATCTGAGGTGAAGGGCTCAGTTCAAGTCGGAAATACACCACTTAAGCTCGTTTACTGTCCGTGTCTGTGCACTGTAACACAGGTGACTGATTCACCTTGGGCGCACAGTAGGCCCAAATCTGGGACAGAAGCCTGCAGGACAAGCACTTTATCCCAGCACCACGATCAGGACATTCCTGGCTGCTTTATCACCTAGAAACAAAGCTGGGTAAAATACCCCAATCCTGAACCAACCCAGATGCCCGCAGCGACGGGGACAGGACGGTGATGCAGGGCAGTGACGCAAATGCAGTGCCTACCTTGTTTTCCTCCCAAAGTGGGAGCCCTCGGCACCTGGGGTTGGGGGGATCGAATCCCTCACGGCCTCAGACGTCCCAGCCCCGCAGGCCCCCTGCTGCTCGCCGCGGACCCCACTCCCCGCTGTCCACTCCTTCGTCCCTTATCCCTAGCCCTGGGACACCATCCTGGTACTTACCATCCCAGTACCAGGCCGGTGGTCACGATGAAGCAGGTAAAGACCACCGCAATGTAGAAAAGCGGCGAGTATTCATAAAGCGTTACCAGAAACACCGCAGCCATCAGGGTCTCCCTCCGGGCTGAACCCGGCTCCAGCCGCCCGGCCCGGCCCAGCCCCGCCGGCCAGGGTAAAAGTCACTACGGTGCCCCGGAGAGGACAAACTTTGTAAGTCCTCACTCGCCCGGGGTTCTCGCAAGCTAGACGTGGGAGCAGCCTCGCGGGCAGAAGGAGCCCGAGTGCCAATCACGGCGTCGCCTGCAAGGCCCGCCGCGCCCCTCCCGCTCCAGGCCCGAACTATTGGCTTAAGCGAGGGGCGGGGCCCGACTCGCACCGCCCTCGACGCCGGGGACTGGTACCCTGCGAGTGTCTTCTCGGCTAGTCTGACCGATGGTCCTTGTCTTTTGCCGGCAAGTTCTAAACAGATATTGGGGCCACCTCTGCCCAAGACTTAGGAAAATGCAGGTTTTCTGATGCCAGAGAGAGGCGTAGTTCGAAATCCACGTGCACCATTTCTAAATTCTGAAACCCTGGATATTAGTTCCTAAGCAAATTTGGGAGGCGGAGGGTAGGCATCTTGGGTTCTACAAAATGAAATAACCCCACAGCTGTTCTTGTTTTATCTAGACTAACAAATAGGCCCAGTAAAAACATAAAAAGGAGTCTCTACCACAAGCAATGTATACAAGCCTTGTCAGCTTTTTCAGATTGGGCTTCAATCATAAGAGGAAAACCAGCATTGCTTATCGAACATTCTCTTAGAAATAAAAACAGTCGTTCTCCTCCCGTATCTTCCCCTTTTTCTCCTCTTCCTACACTCCTCAAATTATTTTAAACGAAATATTTGAACTTCATTCATTTGCACTTGAATAATAATTCAAAAAAAATTTAACTGTGCAGAAGCTTTTTAAAAGTACAGAAAGTAGCTAAATGCCCACTCCTTTCCTTCACTCCCGCTGAGTTAGCTCCATCAAGGTAGCTTCCCTGAAAACCTTTCATAACACTTTATTGATATCTCAGTGGTTTGTGTTTGGTTATAAAGTCACACCTAGCTACGAGCAGAGACGAGGGATATGGAGCCTTAATATTCTGAGCAGCGATATCCCCCACTACAAATCAGGGTTTTGTTACTGAGGAAGAAAGGGAGAATGGACGTTGGGATAGGTAACTAGCAGCCTCTGCCACACTCCCAAGTCACCAATAAAATTTGTGCTTGAGGAAGATGAGTAACTTTGTCCTATGGTCTCACATATCTTTGGCAAATGACCAAGTATTCTCTGGAATGGTGCTGTTTGAGAAGCTTGCTTCTATAATGTAATTTTTAATTACTAAGATATGATTTGTGAAAGTATATAGTTTATTTAATCAGCCCTCAATTGTTGGACAATTTTTCATTGCTATAAACAACACTGCGATGATCATCCTTAAAGCTAAATTACTTCCTCAGGATAAATTACTAGAAGTGGAACTTTGATACAAAAAAAATATACATTTTTAAGACTTTAGAGAAACACTGTTCTCCAGAAATGTTGTAGCAATTGTACTTCCACCCTTTCATCCACAGTTTTGCCATCATTTGTTATTGTCACTTAACAAAAATCTTGGCCAATCTGAAAGGCAATTTTATTGCAATAAAACAATAAAGAATTTTCATAATGAAACAAAAATGTAGGATGTTCCAAGTTAAAGTGACATTACACACATACAGCTAATTTCGCTCCTTCCCCAAACTCTACTGCAACTACAGTAAAGAGATTAAAAATGTAAATCAACAAAAACAAAAAGAACAGGTAATAAAATAGCAGCAACCATTGCAATGATGAATAAGGGTAATGCACTAACCAGGCCATGAAAGCCAAATCCCAAACAGCGGTGAAGAAAACTGAGACCCCAGCTGATTTACACTGAAGATTCTCAAAAAGAACAGGAACGATCACAAACTATTATAACTCAAGCCCTTATCACTTCCAACTTGGATATCTGCTACAGCCACTGAAACTTGTCTCTTTGCTTCCAACATACATTCCTTCCAATGCATTCTGCACAGTGCTGGCAAAAAAACACTTTTCCATAGCACATATTTTACTCCACTGCCCAAAATCCTTGATCTTCATGTTATATTACCTTGAAGATGAAGTTCCCAAGGTCCTTGTTTGGCATACCCACTTCTACATGACTTGAATTCTACTTATCTCTCATTTACTTATTCAGAAAATGTTTACTGAGTGGCAGATATGTGCCAGACACTGCAGAAGGCATTAGGGATACAATAATAAAAAAATTATATATTCTTGTTTTTACGGAGTTCATCATCTAAAGGAAAAGACAAATGTTAACCAAAGAATCTTGAACAAAATATAAATGCAGAATTAATGATAAGTGCTATTAAAAAGAGGAACATGGAGCTATGAGAGCATATAATGTGTAAATGGGGGAATAGAAGGTAGATCAGGGAAAGCTTCCCTGAAGAACAGGCGATTGAGATGAGATATGATGGACAGAGGTTTACCAGGCAGGACAGGAGGGGAGGAAGAGCATTTTGGGCAGAAGCTACAGCACATAGAAAGGCCCTGGACTGAGAGAAATGACAACACGCTTGAGAAACTGAAAGGCTGGTGTGGCTAAAGTATGGAGAATGAGGAGGAGTGTGGTACGAGATGAAGATGGAGAGACAGGTAGGGCCCAGACCATACAGGAATCATGCCATTTTAACGACTTACATTTATGCTAAGAGCAATGAGAAGCCACTGACATGATTGAAAGGTGGAGATGGAGTGTGACAATCTATTTGTATTTTGTACCAATCACTTTAGCCATTGTGTAAAAAGCTGATTGGAAAGAGGCTTAGGCAGATATGAGTGAATATAGGGATACCGATTATTATAATAATAGGTTCTTTCAAAAGACCAGGTAAGAAATATTGCTAGCTCTGATTAAGAAAGTGATGAGGATTTGCAGTGAAGTGAATTATTAATTAGAAATAGTTTTATCTGTGAGTGACAGAAAACAGCAATAATGGTATTAATCAAAATAAAAGTTTGTTTCTCTCTGGAGTGAAAGTACAGAGGTATGTGATGCAGGGCCAATATAGCGCTCCAAGTGCAAAAGACGCAGACTCTTGTTCAACCAAAAGAAATGTGTGGCTCCATTCCTAAGGTCACTTCATGGTCCAAGATGGCTGCTCCAGCTCCAACCATCCTGTTCATATTCCTGCTAGCAGGAAGGAGGAAAGGGAGGGAAAAGCAGACACCACTTCCACTTAAGGAAAGGAAAAGCAGACACCACTACCACATATACAAAATTCAGCCTTGTGCTCACACTTAACTACAAGGGAGACTGGAAAATACAGTCTTTGTTCAAGGTAGTCATGTGCTTGGCTAAAATAGAGCGTTCTATTACTTATAGAAGGAGGACAAAGAGTTTAAAAGAGAACTAGGAGTCTCTGTCATAGAAGTATGACAAAGAACTCAATAATAGAGTGGACATGGGACATCAGAGAGGCAGGATTTGAAGCTTCTGGCTGCTTCTACCAAAAATGGATGTACTGTTTTCACTGGAATTGGATTCTAAATCTGCAATCTCTCACCATTTATCCTTGTTCCCTTTCTTCAACCCATCTCCCTCATTGCCTACAAACACAGATCTCAGCCCCGCCGAATTACCAATCTTCTACAACACACTAGAGATGGATGCCAGTTTGTGAGGCCTGAAGCTCACACCATTTGGAAAATGTGTTCTGAGAAGGTAAACATAAAATTACAAATACAAAGTTAAGTATAAGGCCTTGGAAGGAGCCCATGCAAATAAGGGGCCCCAAAACTTAAACTTCATTCACATTAGGGTACTTTACACCTTTACTTTATCACCAAGAATAAAAATTGAAAGATGCCATGGATTTTTGGGTGCATCCTGATTTCAGAGAAATTAAAAGTGTGTGCGTGAGTGTGTGTGTGTGTGTGTGTGTGTGTGTGTGTAGGGGGGACAAATGTTAAAATCAGTGAAACAAGTTATTTGCAGATCCCAGAATTGGCCAAGCATATGCTCTTCCCTGACCTGAAAAGCCCTTCTTCTTTTCTCCTGCTCCTTCTCCTGGCTGACTTCTAGTTATCTGCAAGGACTCAACTCTGAAGCTCCCTTCTCTAGGAAGCCTTCCTGGACACTTCCTAACCCCTGGGGGAGATGCTTCTCCCATAGCTCCCAGTATGTATCTATATGGGAGCCCTCCTGTTTCTGGTGTAAGCATCGGCTCACTAGTCTATTTAGCCTGCTAGGTACCCAGCTCCCTGAGCACAGTATGGCACCTAATTGTGTTCGTGCCACCAGTACCTACCATATGTCTGATAGTCACATTACTAAATGAATAAATGAATGAAAAAAGTTCTTCTTCATAAAATTATGTGGCAGCACAAAATATCTACATTAGGGTTAAAAGAAACCTCTCAGATGAACAGGAAGAATAGCTCTTCTTTATTATCTATAACTGATTTAGTTTTGCTCTTGAAACTCCCCCACCCCACTGAGTAGAAGGGGAAAAAGAGAAGGCAATTGAGGTTAAACTTATCAATAAAAGATTATCTTAGTCTCTTCAAGTTTAATTGCCCTTTTTAGGAAGCTGGTTTCTTTCAGAAAAATTATTAGTCTCTCCTCTCTCTCCTCCCTCTTCTCCTACTTCTCTCTAAGATAGTATCTGATTGCACAAGGTGTTCATGTGATCTCATGACAAGGGGTGGGAAAATGAGACCTCAGCTCTGCATGACACCTGGATGTCCTCACTACAGTAAAGTAGGTCTGTCCTTTCCTGGTACCAGGCATTTCCTCACTGCTGAGATTCAGGGTTCAAACCATTTACCTCCAGATGTGAAATCCTCATAAGCTATGGCCCCTTAGCTCTGCTGGTTCACCATACTGTTCACTATCTCTAATTTTACTTATGGGGGAATGTATAAATACATAGATTCTACCACATCTCACATGCAGGCTACTGAAAACCAGCACTTATCTCAGATACCAAATTAGGCCACCTCTACCTCCGAATGCCATTGCACCAGCACCATGTTGAAGGTGGTGCAGTGCCGAATGCAAGGCCACCCTCCCTTCTTAGAGGAAAAGTGGACTACCCACACCAATCTTTTCAGGTTCTCCAATACCCCATCTGTTTGGATGCTTCCACTACAATCCTCCCTCCTATCTCTTCCCACCCACCCAATTCCAGCCTGGAGGGGAGGCCAGAACAGGTAGGCATGAATACTCCACTTACCCTAGCCTTCTCCTCCCCATACCCAACCCGATCAGAAGCAGAAGACTTTCCTTCCTTCCCACTCAACAGGTACTCTCCTTATGTCATAGCCTCAGTTTTCTTACCATATGGCATACATTAAATGCCACTTTTACTCTTGCCAAGGTCTAGATTTTGAAATGTTAATGGAGCTTTCAAAATTTATAAAATCTTTTTCTCTTGTTAGTGTCTAGCTGTTTCACGATGACTGTGTTTCTTAGGATTCAAAAACCTTATTTTAGAAGTCAAAAGCTGCTTTCTTTTTCTTTTTTTTCTTTTCTTTCTTTTTTTCTCTTTTCTTTTTTTTTCTGGCATTCCTGACATCACAGTTCTATTTATCTTTTAAGGTTGATAGATGCTTCTAGTGGATCAAGGAGAAGGTCTCATAACAGAAATGCAAAAATATTAGTATGTTTTTAAAAGTTATCATCTCCATTATATGTTTTCTTGGAACTGACAATCCTTTTCATTTGTATGGGCTTTCTATATCACACGTTCTCTCCTAGAAGGACAAATTTATCTCAATTTTTGAAATATCAATAGGCAAGAATATAATAACTGTCATAACTTTGAGTTTAAATTTTCAGAGAATCACTGTACAATGGAACTGAATTCCAATTTGGGTATGAGGCCATAGATGGGAGCAACTGTTAAAAGTCTTGTACTTTGGCAGAACCTAACAGGTTAACCCTTTATAGCCCATTGAACTTCCAAGTCCCTCTAGCAAAAATCTTTCACGATCTTAGATGTTGGCTTTTGTCTTCTATACATACTAAGTTCCAACTGAGCTGATACTAATAATTAGTCTGTGGGCCAAAGCTTAGGACATTCATCTAGAACAGTGGTTTTCAACTGAGGGTATTCCTCCCCCATCTCAACATTTGGCAAGATCTGGAGACATTTTTGCTTATTAGAACTAGGGAGGTGCTACTGGCCTCTAGTGTGTAGAGCCCAGGAATGCTGCTAAACATCCTGCAATACACAGCACAACCTACCCACAACAAAGAATTATCTGATCCCAAATGTCAATATTGCTGAGGTTGAGAAACTCCGATACAGAAAATTCTATCCTGGGAACTTCTCACCAAATCACTGTTTCTGCCTTGGTCCAGGCCATGTCTTCCCCTGGATGGCTACAATACCCTCCTGAACGGTGTCCTTGAGTCTGCCTCTGCCCCCCACAGTCTATTCTTTTTTTCCACACTTGTTTAACATTTAATTTTTCATTTATGTAAAGCTCACCATGTTTGCCTATGAGTTTTAACAGATTTATAGAGGTCATACAACAATCATCACAATCAAGGTACAGTGAGGCAGCTCAATTTTCAAACTCTCTACTCTGTCATTTGGGTCTGTCTCTCACAGGAGTCACTTGCAGTTAGTTTGGGACTTGGTGGCAATCTATATAGTAGCTGTGTCCTTCAGGTCTCTGCCATGCTTCTTTATGTGTGTTCTCACATGTGCAGCTGGATATATGCCCAGCATCAGTTCACATCTCTTCTCTTCAGAGTTTCCCCTACGCTCTCCCAGATACCCCTTGGTTCTGTCCCTCTGGTCTGAAAGGTGGGGTTCTCCCAGAGTTTTAGCCCCCTATACTGCTGCGCAGTTCTGCATGACTGAGCCTGTCCTTCAGGTGAAGCATTAAGAGAAAAGAAAGAGAAAAAAATAACAGAGACACCTCCTTCCATCTTCATGCAACAAGAGCCCCCTTCCCACATTCCTCTATGCAGAAAGATGGATTTTCTCTCAGGGTGTTAGATGCCTGTGCCCCAGCCCTGCTGCAACAGTGCCAGCACTGTTAGGTAGCTAGTGAAGGGGCTCCTCTCCCAGGCATGGGAGACAAGTGTCCCACTTCAGATAACCACAGCAGGAGGGAGAATGGCACTGCCAATTATTAATAGAACTCAGCATGCTAACTGCAAAAGTGGCCTTCCTGGAAGAAGAAATTCCTAAAAAGCCAAGCAGTCCAGGTGCAGTAGGGTCTGGAAGATGACCAAAAATAACCTCTGGTCAATTTGCATGACGTCATTAGCATAAATCTGCATTGCAGTTTTGCACACACACCCTTTCAGAGAGGCTCATGGAAAATCTACATGCGCAGTGAGACTCAGGTTATATAACTAACAGCTGTCCATCAAGGTGATGCATAAGCTACACCTGTCCACGAGGGTCCAACCCAGACACGTAAAATGAAAACTTTCATTAACAGTCAGGGCTTTTCTGTAGCAACACAGGCCCGTTTGCTGTCTCTGTCTGTGGCAAATGTATCTTGCTTTTTGCTCAATAAACTCTGCTTCTGGCTTGCTGTGCCTGTCATTCTTCAACAAGAGCACACCAAGAACAAAGGATAGGTTGTGGACCTGCTGCAGTCTAGTGGTTAGGATTCCTGGTTTTCACCCAGGTAGCCCAGATTTGACTCCTGGTGTAGAAACGAGTTCACGACCAACTGATGTGTGTTACTCACAGGGCAGAGCAGGGAAAGAATAAAGAGGAAACAAAGGGGGCATGCCTTCCTCGTACAACTCCTGTTTCCAGGGACTCTTTTCCCAACCCTCTGGCTAGGATGAGGGGTTTCTCTTGAGGTTTTGCCATCCCTCTCTGCTTCTCTGATTTAGCCTGCTCTGAGCTCAGAGTAAGGCAGTATAGGAGGAAAGAAAGAACTAGAAAACTCACTGGCAACATTCTAGTCATTCTTCAAGTTTTGACTTCCTGTGGGGCAAGCCCTAAAATTAAGGTCTAATTATGTGCTGCCTTGACATCTGGTGAAATTGGGAATAGCCTGACCGCAAATTTCTTTCCCCACTCTGCTCCCATGGATAAGGTCCCCTAACCAAACAACCCTCCTTATCCTGGGGACCAGGCGCAGTGCCCACTTACCCCTGAGCAGCAGGTTCCCTGCCAGCCCATGTAATTCTTCAAACAAGCCAATCACACCCTTCCACAGGAACCAGGGAGCTTAGGGGAGGGAAAGATGAATTCCCTCCACTGTTCTCGGTTCTTTGGCTAGCCTACAAATTAAATTGACATAAGACAGACTAATAGAAGAAAAACTATATTTAATTATGTACGTATGCACCAGAGTCCCACAAAATATGAGGCTTGAAGAGTCAGATGACTGAAGCTTATATAGCACGCTCCGCTACAGAAAGGAATAGGGGCTGGGGGCTTTGGGGGGTGAGGGGAGAAAATGTGTGGTGAATAAAGGTTGTTTTGTTATGCAGGTAAAAAGATTCTCAGGTAACAAAGGTTGTCTTGGAGAAGCCCTCAGAAGAATAGAAGATAGTCTCTCCTCTTCTGTGATTTGAGTTAATCTTCCCTGCTTGATATGGTTGATAAGATTCCCAGGGAGCAGGTTCATGACAATCAAGTTGCTTTAGGAGGATCTCTCTTTAGGCAGATGGCGGGGTGGGAGGGTGGCTCAGAGAAAGCCTCCACCTACATCCACTGTTCCCCATGTGCCCTCAGTTCAAAGTAATCAGTGTACCAAAGCATCATATTTTGAGGTGGCTTTCCTGAACTTCTTCAGAGCACACCACTCTCTTGATACAAAGCCTGCCTCCCACAGCCTCTGGTTGATCACTCTGTTTCCAAGTACAGTGCCCTTATGACATGCTGTGTCCTCTTTCCCTGGACTGGGAATATATGTGACTAATGAACTCATCTCACTTGTTCATTGTCAGGTGGGGTGCATTTGGCCATACCAATAACCCTAGTGTTCATGGGGCAGGGCAGGGGGGACCCCAAATGCTGTAAAATAATTTAAAGAGGTTTATTCTGAGCCAGTATGAATGACCACAGCTGACGGATCCACAAATCCAAGAACCTTTGAGTAAGTCGTCTGGAGTAGGTCAGATTACAGTTGGCCTTAGGTCAGCTTGCAATTAGTCTCAACTCCAAAAGGGAAGTGGTTATAAGGAAGCATGTCTGATCTCCCTTTTCTTCATGACCAGGAACTCAGTTTTAAGGTTTTTCTGGGATCCCCTTGGCCAAGAGGGGGTCCATTCAGTGGGTGCAGGTGGGGCTTAGGATTTTATTTTTAGTTTACACTAGGGTGGACAAAGTCATTAAGATCATTTAACGAGGCCATACAAGATCCAGCCTTCCAATCCCTCTATGAACTCATCTCCAGCTCATTTCACTCCAGTCATTGCTTTCTTGTCCCTAAAACAACATGCATGCTTCTGCCTCATGGCCTATTCAGTGCAGTTCCTTCTGTATGGGAGTTTCCTCTAGATATCCACATGTCTAATCCCCACAGCTTCAAATCTTTGTTTAGACATGACCTTCCTAGTGAGGACTACAACTATCCTATTGAAAATTGCAAATCCCTCCTCCTTTGCATGCTCAATCTCCCTTTCCTATTTTTCTCTCCTAGCACTAATCATGTTCTAACATACAATATTGCTTACTAATTTACTATGCTCCTCATTCCCATTAGAATGTCACTTCTAGAGAACAGGGATTTTCATCTGTTTTGAACCTTTGCACCCAGGAGGAAGCTGATACATCCTAGGCCCTCGATAACTATTTGTTGAACTAATGAATGGGTGAGAATATGTAAAGAATACTGTGAAAAGAAAAGAAAATTCCAGGGCTTTCCATATTTCTCATGCCAAGGGGAAAACTTAAGTCAGATAACAGGGCTGTTTCTTTCTTCTGGAGTACGATTGTTCCTGATCTTTGTACTGAGATGTTATACGTTAACCAGACTTCCTAGTCTTCATTCAAAGCTAGACTAAATGATGCTGGAAATAGAGACCCTCGTGATTGTTACCTCTGTACAGCAGATCGTTAAGCAACCTTCTTAGAGTGTAATCAACAGTAGCCAACCGGATCTTTTATCTATTTTAGCCTTTGTATGGAAAATGTTTTGATTCTGTTCAGTCCCTCCGTTTTTGCCCATATAAATGATCTTCACTTTCCCCTATATTAGGAGCATTAACCACCATTCTTCCATGTCTGTGTGTCCCGGATTGCTGCCTCACGCTCTGTGCTTGCATAAACTCTTTAACTGGATCCTGAGCCTTTCCACTATTTTAGGTTGACAGTACAAACATACTTAGCAAGGCTGCTAATTCAGAGAATTGAGGACTTAGGAAAGTTCAAACCAGAAAGGATTAATCTCATTCTGATCTTTCCCAGGTTTTTAATTATAATATTCCTTTCCTTTCTACCCTGATCTCTTGTCTTATGTCAAGTCCTCCAGAGATAAAACACATTTCAGTGACGTCAACATGGCTTAGTACTGATGAATTTTTGAGTTTGTTATAGAGGTGAGCTAGGGCTATTTCCATGACAGAAAAGTGCTGGTAAACATTCTGGAACTCTCCTTCCCCTGGACCCCAGAATAATCCAAGCCAGAATGACATTTCCAAACCTCATTTTAAATAGATATATATTTTTTTCTGATTAAACATATTTTATAGACTGAGTTCAAATAGTCTATATTCATTTTATGCCTCCTATATAATAAAACAAATTACGTTTTCATCAGTTTGCTTTCTTGTCAGTATACCACTCTCCCTAACCTCTCTTGGGTCTATATGAGACCAGGTATTTCATAGCTGATACTATCCAGAAAACATTAAAAGAACAGAAAGAAAGGAGTGTAGGGACCAAGGGAAAACTTCCCCTTTGCCCTCTAAACTTTGCTGAAAAATAAACTGACAAAAGGCAGATTATTGGAAAAAAGGCATACAAATTTGTTAATATGACCTTAAGGGGAAACCACAGAGTGATAACTTCCCTCCACTCCAATGGTGTTCAGAAACTTATAAACCATCTTGAGGTTACAGAAGGAATGAGGGCAAAACAGGTGATGGGAGTGGGGGAAGAGGAGGCCTGGAGGCCTGGATGGCACAGGTGTTGTCAGTTGAAACCTCACAGGTAGCAGCCCTAGCAGAGAATAGATGGTGAATTTTCTTTCAGACTTTTAAAGGTTTGAGACTCCATTAATATTTCCTAGATCTGGCATAGGGAAGGCCTCAGAGAAAGCCTGGCTGCATCAATGCAGATTTTCTCTACAGATGCAAATCTCCCCAACAAAAGACAGTTTTGCTGGGCTACTTCTGTTTGCAGGCCCTCTAAGCAACCATCTCAAAATATGTCAAAGAAGTATATTTTGGGATGAAATATTTGGATTTCCTTCTGGGGAAAACAATGGATTTACTATTTATCAGATGTGATACATAGCTAAATGTTCATTTTTTTCCACCTTTTCCTCTAATTCCTCCTGTAATGGGGAGAAGAGATGGGAAACAATGGGGCATGGGGAGGAGAGAGAACTTATGCTGTAGTCAAATGATTGCTTATGGACCAGCAGCAGTTATTTTCCCTCCCTCTTTTTTCTTTCATGCTCCCATGTGTCAAAGGAATGAGTTCTCTTTTTATAGTAACAAGTATTGGGGGACAGATCACTATGAGAATGAGTTGTGGAATTTCTTACAGGTAACACTTCCATTTCTCTAACTTATAAGAAAATGCAGATACTGTATGAAATGCAGTTATATATTTCAAACCCTCATTAAATGTTTTTTATTAACACGCTAACAATTCATTAAATGTAAACAATAAATACAAACGAAAACTTCTAATAGTTGTCTAATACTAACGAAGAAGGATGGCAGTGGGAACATATTCTGGAATTTTGTTTTTCTTTGCTTCTTTCACATATTCAACAGACAGTAATAGAACATTTACAATGTATCAGGAGCTGGGTGCGGTGGCTCACGCCTGTAATCCTAGCACTCTGGGAGGCCGAGGCGGGAGGATTGCTCAAGGTCAGGAGTTCGAGACCAGCCTGAGCAAGAGGGAGACCCCGTCTCTACTAAAAGTAGAGAGAAATTAATTGGTCGACTAAAAATATATAGAAAAAATGAGCCGGGCATGGTGGCGCATGCCTGTAGTCCGAGCTACTCAGGAGGCTGAGGCAGGAGAATCGCTTGAGCCCAGGAGTTTGAGGTTGCTGTGAGCTAGGCTGATGCCACAGCACTCTAGCCTGGGCAACAGAGTGACACTCTGTCTCCAAAAAAAAAAAAAAAAAAAATACAATGTACCAGGAACATGTTAGCAGTTAGGGATAAGTTATAAATGAAATGAAATCCTGTCCCACAGGCGGCTTCTTTTATTGAAGGCACCTATATGAATCTAGAGTCCAAACTTTACTTTTTCCAAACCACTTTCCTCGCTGCATTCAAAAGTAGATTCGTTCCATTAAGTCTCCATCCCTTACAGAGACTTCTTGATGTTCAAGCAGGTAGTGGCCCGCGAGAGTGCTCATTTAAACATAAGTAATCATTCAATCATACTTCAATAAATAAATGCTATTGTGAAATGAGACGTATTAACCAAGTTCTGGAAGGTAGCAGGTGTCAGAGGCGGGGTTCTGGAGAGGGTGAGAGGAAGGGAGGTATGTCTAGATTTGAGGGAGATCTAATTTGGAAGGTAGGCTGCAGTCAGCACGCACATTTACCATTGAAATCATTGAAATATTCTTGTCACATGAATTTTCTCTCAGAGCTTGAAGAAAGTTAAAAGGTACCAAGAGCTGGCATGAGTTTTAAGGATGTAGCTTGGCTCTGTAACTCACTTGCAACCAGGCAGAGCACCCTCCTGCAGAGAACACAGGAAGAAGCAGGCGTTCGCGTTTCGGCCAATTTTGAGCCGCGCCGCCTGCCGTCCGCCGTCACGTGCCGGCCCGCTGAGGCCGCGTTGATAGGTGGGGGCGACTCTGCCAGTCGCCGGGGCAGGAAGGGAGGCGGCCGCCGTGCCATTCTTAAAGGGCCCCGAGTGAAGGCGACGGGCTGCTGACGGCCGGAAGGAAAATGGTGAGTTTTGGCTGGGAGGGCGGAGGCTGGAGGGCTGGGCCAGCCATCCAGCAGGGCTTTCCTGTTTTTCTGAGCCGGTCGCGGCGGGCAGCGCCCGGGGTGGGTCTGCGGCCGCTTCCGCCCTGCTGCTGGGCAGTGCCCACAGCCATAGCCTTGGCCTCCTCCCCAGCCGCTGCTGCCGTGTCTAAGGGCAGCATCCTCCAACCAGGCCTGGGGTCGACCCGCCCAGCGGGCCCTGGGACTGGAGTGCGGCCACAGGCTGGGTGAGGGGCGTCTTCGTCAGGCCCTTATGGATGGAGGGCTCCAGCTTCTGAGCTGAAGGTCGGAGGGGCGGGGGTATGCCCTGGCGGAAGGACCCCTCAAACGCAGCTTTCCCTGCCAGGGCCGTGGCCAGGCCTGAGGGGCTGTGGGCCCTTCCACCTGAGGGCATTTTTCTGGGAGGACCCGAATTCTGATTGAATTCTCTTCGGCCTTGTTTTAGCTTCTTTCGGTCTGCTTCTTCCCCCGGCCTTGCACTGGGGATTTCTTCTTATCCTTGCTTTCTTCTTGCCGCCGGGAACCTTTTGACCCAAAGCTTTGGCACTGGGCCTTGGAGTAATTGTCAAAATCTTTAGTTTTGCTGGGCCTGGGGGCTATGGCTTTCGTTCTTGTATGGAGTGGACCCCAAGCATAAAAATAAAGTGTAGAATTTTTCTCAGGAACTGTGGGATGTATTAAAAAATAAATAAGTAAAGTGTAAAATTAAATCACTTGCTGTCATGAATCTTCTAGATACATTCCATCAGGTTTTAAAATATGCTCAAATTTCATTAGAAACAACAGCAACAACAACACTGATCTCTGGCCTCCAGTTCACTTCTCAGCCCACTTCCATCGAATAGATCTTGTCATGGTCACTATATCCAATGGTCTCTCTTCAGTTTTTATCATTTCTGACCTTTCAGCTGCATTCCAGTGTGTTGATACAGTCTCCTTTTCGAAGCATTCTCTTTCCTCATTCTTCCTTCTTGGCTTCTGAGACACAGAACTCTTGGTTTTCCTTCTACTTCTCCTGTTGGTCCATCTGTTTCCCTTCCAGACTATTCTCCTTTCCCTGGGCAATACATGGAGGAGTCCCAGACTCCATCCTGATCCTTTATTTTCCATTCTGTTTTCTCTCTCCTACACTCAGGGCTTCAATTACCACCTTCAGTTACCACAGATGACTTGTGAATTTGTAGCTGAGACCTTGCTTCTGATTCTGAGATCCAGTCCAGATCTCTATACTCCACTATTTAATTAATATTCCCTGAGAAGCTTTTCCCCACTTGGGTGCTTCAAAGGCACCTCCGTTTGTCCCAAATAGAACTCATGCTCTTTCCTCTTCAACTTGGTTTTCTCTCTGTGTTCCTTAACTCAGTGAAAGTTTGTGCCATTCAGTCTGTTATACCAGCCAGAAGCTTAGGAGTTATTTTGGTAACCGTTTTTTTTTCTTTATCTATCCCCCAACCCCTGCAATATCTAATCTGTCACCAGCTCCTTTGTAGTGATTAAGAGAGAGGGTTAGGAGAAGTTACCCGGGTTGAATCCTGGCTCCACTAACCGTGTAATTTTGTGAAACATATTTAACCTCCCTAAGCTTAGTTTCTTGCAAAATGGTCTTAGTAATAGTACCCATCTCATGGGATTAAGCGTGAAGGGAAATCCACGTAAAGGACATAACAGTGTTTTTCTCATAGTGTTTGGTACATGTTAACTGTTAGTAGCACTGTTCACCTATTTCTCTTTATCCTCATCATCAAGGTCTCTCAGCTATTTTTTTCATCTCTCATCTGGACTAGTCTTGCCAGTTAACTAGTCTGGTATTCATCCTGCCTCTCTGCCTGTTTCCTGCACACCATAACAAATGTGATCTTTTCAAAATGCAAATATGTCATTTCCCTTCCTCACCCTGCCTAAAACACCTTAGTGGTTTCCCTTTGTTCATAGAATAGAAACCAAAATACAGTCTTTCTTGGGTATCCTGGGGAGCAATGGGGATTGGTTCCAGGACCCCCCATGGATAGCAAAAAGCAGTTGCTGAAGTCCCTTATATAAAATGGCATAGTATTTGCATGTAACCTAAGCACATTCTCCTGTCTACTTCAGATCGTCTCTAGATTACTTATAATACCTAATACAATGTAAATACTATGCGAATAGTTATACTGTATTGTTTTTAAAATTTGTATTGCTTTTTTCCCCCAAAATATTTTCTATCCACTGTTGGTTGAATCCGCTGATGCAGAACCAACTGATATGGAGGGCCGACTGTACTTACTATGACCAACTAGGCCTTATGTGGTCCAGCCCCTACCAGTGTTTCTGCTCATTGTCTGCACTTGAGTCATACTGGCCTTTCACTATCCTGGATATACCTTGCTCACTTTAATCAAAAGGTCTTTGCACAGGCAATTTTAGTTATTCAGATGCCTTTTTCAGGGAAGCCTTCTGTAGCTATATTCTTCACCAGGCATGAGTGAAGGATTCGCCAGTGTGTCTTTCCTTTCTAGCCCTTTTCAAAGATACAAGCTTACATATTTTAGCCTGATCTTTTTGATGTAGATCTGTTCTCTACTAGACTATGATATAAGCTCCCCAAGGGCAGGGACCGTATCTTTTATTTACTTTTTATATGATTCTATTCCTAGCACTTAGCACAATGCTGGCACTCATTAAATGTTCATTATATGGATAAAGCAATAAACCAATGCTTGAGCTCAACACTTTATTTTGTGTAACATTAACCATATAGATTTGCTTTTATGGTATACTCATGCTTGAATGCTTCTGTTGACTCTAAGCAATTGAGTTGGCTAAGCCTGAATCCTTTCTCTTATAGAAAGGAATTTTTGGCCTTATCATGGTATTGGGAGGGGTAAAAATGCAAAAACAAGTTGTAAAAATTAAATCACAGCATATTTTTCGCTTGATTTCTGCTCCTTACAATGTGAAGCTTATGCAAGCAGCTATGGGTATCAGAACTCTAAGATAAGGCTTTCATGATAAATTGGTCTTTGCCTAAACAAAAATCTAAAATATTTACTAGTTTCGCTAATGGGTTCTACCTTTGATTGAAGAGAGAATGGATTCTGACTTCAGTATCTTTATCTAAAGGTAGGGAAAAAAATGAACTCTAGGATTGAATCTTAGCTTGAGGAAGCTCCATGTGACGTAGCAAGTCTCTAAAGGAAGCTAACTAAAAGGATAGAAGTACATAACCCCTACAGGGGTGTTATTTATTGGATAGTTCCTATTGGTGCGATGTGCTTTCTGATTGTACAATAGTATATCCTATGGTATATCACATCTTGTGTATTACCAGTGTTCTGAATTTAAAGGACAATTTAAAGTTGATAACCATTTTCTGCTTTAACATGTGCTTTCGTTTACCCAACACAGGATCAAAACAGCAGGCTTTTATTACATTTTTATTTTAACTATAACTTGGAAGCTCTAATGGTCTGGGGTTATAATGAGACATATGCATTTAGCGTTGGTCTCATAAGTGTTCTAATTTTCTTGAAGGAGCAGGATGGAACCTATCTATATATGAAAAGAGACCAAAGTGAACGACCTTGTTTGGAATTTGACTGAATCAAACCAACCGTAAAAAAAAAAAAAATTAAAACAATGAGGGAAATTTGAACACTATTTGGATATTGGAGACTGGAATTGTCAGTTTTTAAGGTGGAATAATGTTACTGTCTTTATATTTTTAATGGCACATGCTATCTTTTTAATGAAACATACTAAAGTATTTACAGATAAAGTGATTTCTGGCCTTTGCTGTGAAACACTCCACGGAGGCAATGTTGAGGATGTTGGATGAAATAAGATTGCTTATGTGTTGATAATGGTTGAAGCTGAGTGATGGGTACATAGGGTTTTGCAATGCTATTCTCTACTTTTATATGTGTTTTAAGCTTTACATATTAAAAAAAAGATCTTCATTTGCTTGCTTGCAGTAGTACATTGCACTGCTAAAAGAAGAATACTTTTGATCATTTCCTTGCTAGATTTTTGGGAGAGGTTCTCTAATATTTCTTGATAATTTCTTAAAGATTCTTTTAGCTTTTATATTTTTTATCTGGTTTTGCTTTTGTACATTCTTTTTTGATACATAAGTGTATATATTTATGGGGTACATGTGATATTTTGATGCATGCGCACAGGGTGTAATGATCAAACCAGGGTAATTTGAATATGTCTCAAACATTTATTATTTAATATTTCTTTGTTTTGAGAACACAAATCATCTAGCTGTTTTGAAATTTACAATAAATGATTATTAGCTGTAGTCCCCATACTGTGCTATTGAACGGTAGAACTCGTTCCTTCTAACTGTATTTTTATACCATTTAACCAACCTCTCTTCATTTCCTCCCACCCCCTACTCCTCCCAGCCTCTGATAACCATTATTCTACTCTCTATCTTTGTAAGATCAACGTTTTAGCTCCCATGTATGAATGGGAGCCTAGCTTTTGTGCCTAGCTTATTTCACTTAACATAATGACCTCCATTTTGATCCATACTGCTGCAAATGACAGGATTTCACATTCTTTTTTTATGGCTGAATAATGTTTCATTGTGTATATGTATCACATTTTCTTTATCCATTCATCTATTGGTGGACACTTAGGTTGATTCCAAATCTTGACTATTATGAACAGTGCTTCAATAAACATGGGTGTGCAGGTACCTTTTCCATATTCTGATTTACTTTCTTTTGGATATGTATAGCCACCAGTGGGATTGCTGGATCACATGATAAATCTATTTTTAGTGTTTTGAGGTATCTCCATACTATTTGCCATAGGGGCTATCTGTCCTAAATTACATTCCCATCAACAGTGTATTAGTGTTCCCCTTTCTCTACATCCTGGCTAGCATCTGTTATTTTTGTTATTTTTTCTTTTTGATAGTAGCTCTTTTAACTGGGGTGAGATGATATCTTAGTGTGGTTTTAATTTGTATTTTTGATGATTTGTGATGTTGAGTATTTTCTCATATACTTCTTGGTCATTTGTATGTCATCTTTTGAGAAATGTCTATTCAGGTCATTTGCCCATTTTTAAATTGGTTTGTTTGCTATTAAGTTGTTTGAGTTTCTTGTATGTTCTGGTTATTAATCCCTTGTTGGATGGGTAGTTTGCAGATATTTTCTCCCACTCTGTAGGTTGTCTCTTCACTCTGTTGATTGTTTCCTTTGCTGTGTGGAAGAAGTTTTTTAGCTTGATGTAATCCTATTTGTCTATTTTTGTTTTGTTGTCTGTGCTTTTGAGGTCTTACACAAAAAATCTTTACCCAGACCCAAATCAATATCTTGAAGTGTTAACCCAATGTTTCCTTCTAGTAGTTTCAGTCTTTAATTCATTTTGTGTTAATTTTTGCATATGGTGAGAGTTTAGGGGTCTAAAGTCATTCTTCTGCATAGGGATATCCAGTTTTCTCAGCACCATTTATTGAAGAATATATCCTTTCCCCAGTGTATGTTCTTGGTACCTTTGTTGAAAATGAGTTGGCTGCAAGTATGTGGATTTATTTTTGGGTTCTCTATTCTGTCCGTTGGTCTGTGTGTCTGTTTCTATGCCTGTGTCATACTGTTTTGGTTACTATTACTTTGTAGTGTATTTTGAAGTAGTGTGATGCCTCCAGCTTTGTTATTTTACTCAGGAATGCTTTGGTTATTGGGGTTCTTCTGTGGTTCCATACAAATTTGAGGATTTTTTTTCTATTTTGTATTTTAATGGAGATTGTATGGAATCTATAGGTCCATTTGGGGTAGTATGGACATTTTAACAATATTAAGTCTTCTATAAGCATGGAATATCTTTCCATTTTATGTGTGTGTATCCATGTGTGTCCTCTTCAATTTCTTTCATCAGTGTTTTATAGTTTTCATTGTAGAGACCTTTTACTTTGGTTAAATTTATTCCTAGATTATTTATTTATTTATAGCTATTGTAAATGAGATTGCTGTCTTGATTTCTTTTTCAGATTGTTTGCTGTTGGTGTATATAAATGCTACTAATTTTTGTAGTTTGATTTTGTTTCCTCCAACTTTACTGAATTCGTTTTATCAGTTCTAAAAGTTTTTCGTAGAGTCTTCAGGTTTTTCTAAGTATGAGATCATGTTGTCTGTGTGCAAGGATGATTTGACTTATTCCTTCTAATTTGGATGCCTTTTATTTCTTTCTTTTCTCAAATTGCTCTGGCTGGCACTTTCTAGTACCATGTTGAGTAGGAGCAGTGAAAGAGGACATCCTTGTCGTCTTCTCGTTCTTAGAGGAAAAGCTTTTAGCTTTTCCCATTCAATATGATGTTAGCTGTGGGTTTGTCATATATGGTCTTTATTGTTTTGAGATATGTTACTTCTATACCCAGTTTCTTGAGGGTTTTTATAATGAAGGGATGTTGAATTTTATGGAATGTTTTTTCAGCATCTATTGAAATGATTGTATGGTTTTTTTGTTCTTGATTCTGTTCATGTGATGCATCATGTTTATTAAATGCACATATTAAACCATCCTCGCATCCCTGGCATGCATCTCAGTTGATCATGCTGAATAATCTTTTTAATATGTTCTTAAATCCAGTTTGCTGGTATTTTGGTGAGGATTTTTACATCTGTGTTCATCGGTGATAGTGGCTTGTGGTTTTTTTTTTGTTGTTGTTGTTGCATCTTTGTCTGGTTTTGGTATCACGGTAATGCTGACCTTGTAGAATGAGTTTGGAAGTATTTCTTCCTCTTCGATTTTTTGGAATAGTTTGAGTATAATTGGTATTAGTTCTTCTTTAAACGTTCGGTAGAATTCAGTAGTGAAGCTGTTGGGCTTTTCTTTCATGGAAGACTTATTACTGTTTCAGTCTCATTAGTCATTATTGGTCTGTTCGGGTTTTCTCTTTCTTCATGGTTCAATCTTGGTAGGTTGTATGTTTTCATTGCTTCCAGGTTTTTCACTTTATTGGCATGTAGTTGTTCTTAATAGTTTCTAAAGATTCTTTGTATTTCTGTGGTATCAGTTGTAGTATCTCCTTTTTTTATCTCTGATTTTATTAAGTACATTCTTTAGCTTCTTTTATATCCCCGTAGTCATTTAATTAAGATATAAAATGTTATTGGTCTTTGCTCTTATAGTTTATTTTTTATACTTTTGTTATTTGTATTGGTTTTTTTTTTTACCCTGTAATTGTGAGACCCAAAAATGAACCAAAGTGTTATTAATTCTAAGTACAGTAAGATGATTTTCCTGTTCTTCCTGCACTGTATGAAAATATGACACTTGCCTTCCTTTCTTTTTTTTCTTTATTGAAGTATACTTTACATATCATGCCTTTATTGCACTTTAAGTGTACAATTAAATGATTTACAGTGAATTTACTGAGGTGTACAGTTAATCACATAAATCAGTTTTTGAGGAATTCCTTTCCCCTATTGAGACCCCTAATTCTGCTTTTTCTTTCCTCAAATATCTGTGACTATAGTTCCTGAACTTCTTAATTAGCAGTCACCTTTTCTTTGCTCTAATTTTGACAAGTTTCCCTTTCCCCAAGTCTTCTCCTTCCTCTGGATCAGTACTTTCCGTGATACCTTTGCATCTTGTTAAAGAAAAACTTATTCATGACACTTGTTAAAATGGTAAGGCAGAATTTATTCAGGACTATCATGATAGGTATAGAGACTACTGCAATACAGTTTTTCAGTAGAAGAGAGCAATTTAGCTCAACTCAAAATATTATACAAGGAAAATTGGAATTTATAGCCAAGGAGCAGAATGGGGGTTAGTGGATGGGAAATGTCTAAGAGGAAACATACGGATGAGCAGGAATTCTGGCTAAACAAATATAACAGGATTCTTACTGAAGATAGACTAGGGTGATCACACATCACCTGGAGCATGGTGGCAGATGAGGAATTTGGTCAGATATCAAGGGTGATTAGATGTCAAAGGTGGGGGATTCTGACTAAACTGACTAAACAGGATTCTCACTGAAATTGGGCTCTTGAAGACAGGCCTAAAGATGGGGCCTAGTTAAAAATGAGCTCAGAGGCCAGTGCATTGGCTCACACCTACAATCCTAGAACTCTGGAAAGCTAAGGCAGGAAGATCACTTGAGGTCAGGAGATTGAGATGGAGACCAGCCTGAGCAAGAGCAAGACCCATCTCTACTAAAAATAGAAACAATTAGCTGGGTATGGTGGCACTTGTGTGTAGTCCTAGCTACTCTGGGAGGCAGGAGGATTGCTTGAGTCCAGGAGTTTGAGGTTGCAGTGAGCTATGATGACACCACTGTACTCTAGCTGGGGTGACAGAGTGAGACCCTGTCTCAAAAAAAAAAAACAAAAAACAAAAACTCAGAGGAGCCTGACTAGAGTTTGGTCAAGAAGAAAATCTTTGTCAGTCTTCCTATTATGTTTGGGTTTCTTGAATCCCCGTTATATTCTACATAAATGCCTTGTGTGATAGCATTTTTCAAGAAATACTTTTCCCTTGTAATGAAATAGCCCATTCTCTAATACTCTCCAAATCTCAGGGTCATGAGGAAAGAGCCAGCCAGCCTCCTTCCCCCCGTGCCCCAGCTACTGCTGTTTCTAGAGCAGGCCACCGTCATTTCCAGCCTGGAGCTGTTTATAAACCTACACGCCCTTCTAATATTTTCTACACTGAGCAGCCAGAGTATCCTTTTAGTAAATTGGATTATATAAGTTCTCTGTTTAAAATTCTCCAGTGGTTTCCCTTTGCAATAAATTGCAATAAAAAAAATCCAAGTTTCAAATTTTGGTCTTCAGATCTTTTATGATGAGATGCTTTTGCATCTGTCACTTCCTTTGTTGAAAGCTTTCTCCCTGCCCACTTTAGCTAAACTGTACATATCTATACATACATATATATATATTTTTTCTATCTTTAAACACAAAGTCTGGCTTCCTACAGTTAGTGTACATCAGGAATAAGTATTTTTTGTGATTAAAATGTATAGCTCTCCTTGGTAAAAATGGAAAAATGGTATAGTTGTATATTCATTACCTTATTTATATCCTCTTCTACATAGATTCTACTGAAAAATTCAAGCTTGAAAACCTTAGTGTATAATGCTAAAATTGTTGGAAGAGATGCTGCTGACTTCTCCCTCTCCCAAACAGGAAATGTTGTGACAATTTCTCCAAGGTAAGTATTTTTTTTTAAATTTTACTTTATTGAACATATCAATCCTAAAGATTTAATATGTATTGTAGTTATAAAGAATTGACTTGGAATTTTTTAATTGATAGCTATATAATGAAAAGATCATCATTCACTTAGACAGATATTCATGTTTATGAGATTCCTCACCAATTCTGTCAAAACAATTCTAATAACATAAAACAACTGTTTAACTGTTTTATGTATGCATTTAATTTTAATTTATTTTGTATTCATATTGGCCATATAGATAAGACTATACATAATTTTTTATGTACTAAGATTCTGTTTCTTGCAGGGAACTAAAACCAGTACATGCTAAAATTAAATGTATATATCTAGTTTTGTAATATATATACATATTATATTATATATAGTTGTTTCTGATTATAAGAACAATATGTACCTATTGTAGAAAATTTAGAAACTATGAAAGTATGAAGAACAAAAAAAAGGAAAGATTTGTAATCCTACCTCAAAGAATCCCCAATGTTGCCATTTTTCTCTACCTTCTCATAGTCATTGTGTATGCATGTGTAGACGATAGGTAGATAGAGATGTAACATGTATGAATATATATACTCCCAAATTGTGGTAATATTCTATAAAGTCTTGTTTTTATCTAACTGTGTTCTCATGACACTTGGTAATGTGTCTATTACTATCCCACTCTCAAAAATAAAGTATAAATAGTATTAAGAAATTAAATCTGAAATTGTGCCGGTGGAGATGGTACTACGTGGATGCCACCAAGAATTATTGCCTCTGTCCTCCAAAGGGGCAGCCACCACATCCTGAGCCACAGTTGGGCCCCCTGGAGCTGCTCCTGGTTCAGCAGAGGAGTGTAGTACTGGGATGTGGAGAGCAGAGCCTTGAGGCAGTACTGGGCAGCAAGCACCAAGGTCCTGAAGACATTCACATCAGCCCCATCTCTTAAAATTGTTCTGCCCTGCAGGCCCTGGGAGAGGCAGCACTGATGAACTCTGAAATGTCTTTGAGGTCATTCTCCATTGTCTCGTTGAATAGCACCTGGCTTCCATAAAGATTGTTGATCAATGCTAATCTCCTTATCAAACAGTTGCTTGCCCACACCCTTGTTCTCTGCAAAAAACATTTTCTCATTCCTTTTAATATGGATAGGCTGAGAATTTTCCAAATTTTTAAGTTCTGCTTCCCTTTTGATTAAAATTTTTGTCTTTAAATCATTTCTTTCTTCTTGTATTTTACTACAAGCATTCAAGATAAGTAAAGCAATACTTTTAACACATCTCTGGAAAAGTTCTTCAGCCAAATATCTAATTTTGTCACTCACAAGTTCTGTCTTCCACAAAACACTAGGACATAAACACAATTTAGCCAAATTCTTTACCACTTTTTAACAAAGATTTTCTTTTCTCCATTGTTCAATAGCATGTTTCTTATTTCTATCTGAGACCTCATCAGAATGGCCTTTACCATTTTTATTTCTTCCAGCATTCTGTTTATGACCTCTTAGGTAATCTCTAAGAAGGTTGAAACTTTCTCTGCAGCTTTCTTCTTCCGAGTGTTCACTAGAATCACCATCTCATACAGGAAATTGGGCCCCAAAACCGGAGTCTGGCCTGAAGGCCAAGTGGGTTCTTGGCTTTGCTCAGGAAAGAATTCAAGAGTGAGCCAACAGAGTAAGGCAGAAGTAAGTTTACCGAAGTAAGAAGAAAAAAAAGGAGGCCGTTCCATAGACAGAGCAGCAGCTCTCCCTCAGTGCAACAGAGAGTAGCACTTTGTGAGTTTCTGGGGTCTTATTTTATACCTTCTATTTAATTTTATGTTAAGTGGAGGAAGGTTACAGCAAGTGTTACAGCGGGTGGTCCCAAGGACAAACCAAGTGGCACATGGAGAGTCGGAGAATCAAAGTTTATTCACCGGCGGGCTCAGTGGGGCCTCACCACCAAATTCTGAGCACCGTCTACCCGATTTTTCCCACTTTTATTAAGTTGGGGTGGTCAGAGGGGTGGGCTACTAGGTGTAGGTTAGTGGATGTGTCAGGCAATAGGCTCAGTGTTATGCTGATGCACCAAGTGATAGGGTAGTTGATGCACCAGGCAATAGATTCAGTGTTACGCTGATGCCAGGCAATAGACTAGTTGATGGGCCTGGTAATAGGTTAGTATTATGCTGATGTGGGTCTTTCCTGAGTGGTGGGGGGTCTCCAGTGCCTGATGCATCAAGTAATAGATGGGGGTTTCCCTTATCAGGAAGGATTATTCATAAAATTTCCGGAAAAGGAGTGGGGAGTCCCAAAACCAAGGGTTCCTCCCTTTTTTAAGCCATATAGGATAATTTTCAGGAGTTGCCATGACATTTGTAAACTGTCATGGCACTAGTGGGAGTTTCTTTTAGTATGCTCTAAGCAGGATATAATGAGCAGTGAGGGTAACCTGAAGTTATTTTTTGTAGCCATCTTGGTTCTAACTCATTCTGGCTGGCTTCTCCACTGCCACCTGTTTTATCAGAGACTTTGGTTTGGGTCTTATGATTCTTTATTGAGCAGGGCCTGCCATTCCCCTATCTCCTGTCCATGGTAATATTGGCTTTTTCTAGCATGTGCCTCATAAGTCTTCCAGCACCTACCCATTACCCATATCCAAAGCCACTTCGTTGTTGTTACAGCACCACCCCTCACCCACTTCTCAGTAACAATTTTCTGTATTAGTCCATTGGGGCTGCTATAATAAAATACTATAAACTGGGTTTCTCATGAACAATAGGAATTTATTTCTCACAGTTCTGGAGGTAGCTGAGAAGTCTAAGATCAAGCTGCCCTCAGATTTGGTGTCTGAAGAGAGCCTGAGTTCTGGTTCATAGACAACATCTTCTCACTGTGTCCTTACATGGCAGAAGCTGCAAGGCAGCTCTCTGGAACCACTTTTATAAGAGCACTAATTCCATTCACGAGGGCTGTGCCCTCATATTCTAATCACCTCCCAAAGACTCCCCCTTCAAATACCATCACGCTGGTAATCAGGTTTTGACATAAGAATATTGGGGGGAAGGGGGGACACATTCAGACCACAGAAAATTGTATCACCTTTATTTCTCCAAGAGATGACTTGTGGAAATATATTGACACTTTAATGAACTTCCCATTAAATTCTCAGTAATGCTACTTTTTCTCTTTAGTCACTGTTGTACCATTATATCAGTATATAAACATATATATCAGTATATAAACATTTTAAAATATTAGCTTCTTGAGGCTTTTAATAAGCTTCTTGAGGCACTTAATATCAAGTGAACACTTGATAATGTTCACTTATTAAGTGAACATTAACTGAACACATGTACATATATATCTACTCACGCATTTAACAATTCATATATGTATTCATATTTTGATCATTTTGTACATGTACATATATCTCCTCATTTTTCACTTAATTTTAATTTTTTTAAAGAATTTAACTTGTATATGCTTTAATATCTGAAACATGCAGAAGAGTTTAAAATGAAAAGCAAGTCCCCCTGTTTCTAAAGATCCTGTCCCTGAGCCATTTACTTTTAAGTGTTTAATTTTAATTCTTCTAATGGTTACCTTCATAAATCTAAATAATCCGTATATCTTTGCCATTCCTTTTGTTATGTAAACTTCAGAAATAATCTTTTGTCATTTAGATATGACATTTGATGAGCTCATTTACTCCCTTAGATGAAGCAACCTCCTTCTAAACATTAATAATATTATTTTCTATCCATTACATTTCTTAGAGTAAAAATTTACTTTATCCCTATTTCTTATACTATCAATATGCAGAGTATCTTTGGCTCCTTCTTTTTATTCTGGGAAAATTAATAAATTCTAAAAAAAATACATACAATCTATGAAATCTCTTTCCTTTCAGTGTACCACACTCTAGAGTACTTTGCCTTGTTCTTTTATTTGGATTGATTTTTTTTTCAGACCTATTGAAGAGATGTCAATCTTGAACATTGTTTCTCTTTGTATAGAAATGAATATCTTTCTCTTTCTTAGTTTACTCATTTAATGAAGAAAATCCTGATGAAACCTAAGAAAAATATAGGAGGGTAAATTTCCCAAGATTTTTTATTTCTAAGAATGTCTTTATACTATCCCTACACTTGATTAATATTTTACTGGGTCTATTATTCTAAGTTAAAAATATTTTTCCTCATAACTCTAGATAATTGTTCCACCGCCTTGTAGTATTCAGTATTTGTTATTAGGAAGTCCACCATATATCTATTTTTTCCCCCACATCTGGAAGTTTTTAGGATATTTCATTGTGATCTATTGTTTCAGAATGTATCAAAGTTGTTTTTTGTTTGTTTGTTTGTTTGTTTTCCTTAATTCACTGTGCCGGGTAAACAGTGAGACTTTTAATTGTGAAATTGTTTTTTTTTTTATAAACTCTTAAAAATTCTCTTAAATTATTTCTTTGATAATTTTCTCCCCTTCATTTTTTCTGCTCCTGTTTTCTAATCTTCTGTTGCTGGAACTTGAACTTGTTCATTGTATCCTCCATAGACCTATCTTACCAATAGTATTTTTTTAATTTCATTGCTTTTCCCTTTCTTTATCAGCAATCTTTTTTCCCCAACTGTTTCTTTTAGGATGTGTGTGTGTGTGTGTGTACACACACACACACACATTTCTGAGAGCACTTTCCTTTCTTGTTCTTTGGGTATCCACATTTTATAATGTCCTATTCTTAAATTGGTGTATAATAACTTCCTATATGTCTCTTAATTTTTAAATACTCATCTATTATCTCAATTATTTCTATTTTCTCTAAGGTCAGTTGTTTTGTTTGTTTACCTTGGTCTCAGTGTTTCATGATGAAGGATTTACTCTAAAGTCTCATGATACTTGGTTATTCATTCATGTGTAGGTAGTATCATGACAAAAGAAACATAAATTGTGATTCTGTATGTTCCCAGGTCTGTCAATTGGTAAGGCTTCACTTTAGGGTGACAAAACATTCTGCTTTTATTCCCTGTTGTCTGGTATTCTATAATGGCACTAGAGAGAGGAAGGTTGTTTGAACCACATCCTGCCATTTATGTGATAATGGCTTCTCCAACTAGCTGCATTTTTTAATCCATTTATTATAATTTTAATGAGATTTTCTTAGGAAGAGAGATGATGAATCTGAGTTACAGATGCCACTGTGGTTTAGAATTTCTCCCATGTCATTTAAAAATGAAATGCTGGGTTTCAGTCCTGACACAAATGGTCTCTATGATCCATCCTCATTTTCCTTATTTGGAAAATGTGTATCAGAGTATTTACCTGCAGTGTTGTCGGTAATAAATATGATTATGTGGGCAAAACACTTCATACTATAACTGAAACTTACAGGATGCAATCAATAAGTATCATAAGTATCCTCCCTCTTCAATTCAAATTGCTGGTGACTTACAGATGAAAATATGTATATATCATGCTTCTCACAAGTGTTTACAATCTAGCAGAATGCAAGACAAGAAAATACACAATGAGGATATAATTTGATAATTGTTTTATTTGTGATGTGTTTATAGAACTAGATAAAAATGTGGAAAGAAGCACCTGAGTGCTCTTGGGGAAACCAAGGAAGGGTTCCCAGAGAAAGTAATGCTTAATTCTGAATATATATGGAAAATAATTACTCACTTATCTAAATGCATTTTATTTCATAGGCTTGAATACTCTTATTAGGTGATTTTTTAAAGTGTCTCTTTAGCTAGGCTAACTCATTTCATAGCATTTAGTTTTTAAATACAGGACTCAGAAAACATTTTGTTTTCTTAAACAAAAAACATATAGCTTTACCATTATCATATATTATATAATTATCTATTTATGTATACCACATCCTGTGTTAGATTCTGTGAATCACAATTAATAATTGCTCTTTTTGCCATGTATGGCTGTAAATTCCCCAAAATATTGGCCTAGGCAAAGAATTTATTAAGAAGACCCCAATGACAATCACAGCAACAACAATAATAAATAAATGGGACCTGATCAAATTAAAAAGCTTCTGCACAGCCAAGGAAACTATCACAGGAGCAAGGAGCAAACAGACAATCTACAGAATGGGAGAAAATATTTGCATGTTACACATCCGATAAAGGGCTGATAACCAGAATCTATATAGAACTCACGAAAATCAGCAAGAAAAAAATCAAACAACCCTATCAAAAAGTGAGCAAAGGACATGAACAGAAACTTTTCAAAAGAAGACAGAATAATGGCCACCAAACATATGAAAAAATGCTCAACATCTCTAATCATCAGGGAAATGCAAATCAAAACCACAATGAGATATCACCTATCTCCAGTGAGAATGGCCTTTATGAAAAAGTCTCAAAACAATAAATGTTGGTGTGGATGTGAAGAGATAGGAACACTCCTACACTGCTGGTGGGACTGAAAACTAGTGCAACCTCTGTGGAAAGTAATATGGAGATACCTCAAAGAGCTACAAGTAGAACTACCATTTGATCCAGCAATCCCATTATGGGACATCTACCCAAAGGGAACAAAAGACATTCTATAAAAAAGACATTTGCACTGGAATGTTAATAGCAGCACAATTCACAATTGTAAAGATGTGGAATCAACCCAAGTGCCCATCAATACATGAGTGGATTCATAAAATGTGGTATATGTATACCATGAAGTACTATTCAGCTATAAGAAACAATGGTGATGTAGCACCTCTTGTATTATCCAGTATAGAGCTGGAACCCATTCTACTAGGTGAAGTATCCTAAGAATGGAAAAACAAGCACCACATATACTCACCATCAAATTGGTTTTAACTGATCAGCACTTAAATGCACGTATAGTAATATTCATAGGTGTCAGGCAGATGGGAGGAGGGAGGAGGGGAGGGGTATATACACACTTAATGGGTGTGGTACATACCATCTGGGGGATGGACACATTTGAAGCTCTGACTTGGCTGGGGCAAGGGCAATATATATAACCTAAACATTTGTACCCCCATAATATGCTGAAATAAAAATGAAAAAAAAAGGAAAAGATTAAACAGCTACACTAGCATATAAACAAACATTTGTTTCTGCATGTAACTCCATGACTAAATTTAACTATTGAGTGACTGTCATAAAAGTGTAGATATAATTTTAGAAAACCATTCTGTTTGGTTTTTTTTTCATTCAGCCATGTGTGTACTAACATTGATGTGTTATATATTTATTCTGAATCTATTCCAAAAGCTAACTTGAAATATCTTACAAGATATATGTGATATTAAATAAATTATATTTTAATGAGGGGTAGGCAAGTGGGGTAAAAAGAAAATAAAAGGTAAGAAAATGAAAATGAAGCCTATAATTATAATACAAATGCCTGGAGACCTAGGACACTTACTTGAAGTGGAATGCACATTTGATGCTGAAGTGTCTAACAAATTTAGAAAGGAATCCTAGTCATTTTTATGCTTCAGTATGACCACAAAATTTTAAAAATATTACCTTTAGGTAAGAGAAGCCCAAATATCTCTGCTCCTGGAGCCAGCCATTTATCTCATGAAAAGGATACTCTGTTATGAAATGCATTTCATAGGACTTAAGTATAGGTCCATAAAATCCTTCATTAAATGTGTGTTATACGGATTATGGTCTTTCTTGGACACTTCTTTTTTCATCATCTTCCATGGAGATCCAATCCACTACCACCAGGTCCTACTGATTTTACCAACTGTACCGTAAAATTGGTATCTTTTCCTCTTAACACACCTCTTCCAACTCAATTTAATGTAACGTCTTCTTTATACTAGACTGCCTCAATAGACTCATAAAAGGCTTCTTTGCAGTCTATCCTCTCTATTAGAATGAAAACTATGTTTAATGCAAATTTTAACATAATTACTTTTCTGCTTAAAATATTCCAATAGCTTCCCATCACAATTAGGATATAGAGTGAATGTCTCAACAGAGTCCATGTGGCCTTTCATGGCTGTCTCTTGTCTGCATCTTACATCAATAAACCCTTTGTTCTCTAAGTCTCAGCACTACTGCCTTTGATTAGTTCTTCAAACACATTGTAATTCTTCATACAAGAGGATTTGGATATCTTCTTTCCTTCCCTGCTCAGTCTAGCTAACTCTTTCCCTTCCTTCACATTCCACCTTACATATCACTTCCTTTGACCCTTCAGATCATATCACAGTGCCCATTATATGCCATCATATCACTTCTTGGCACATGCATAATTTGTAATTTTCACACTTATTTTGTAATGATGTGATTAATATCTGCCAAGTCCTATAGAATGTAAGATCCAAAAGATTAGGAATAGTGTTTTTTTCCTAATTACTGTGGCCCAAAAACCTAAAATAGTGCTTGAAACATTATAAATTATCTATAAATATCAATTGAATGACTGGATGGGTGATTGTATCCAATGATGAGTTTTAGAATTTCCCCCAAATGCTAAATGACTCACAAGTATCCTAACAGAATTTGAGCCTATTTACCCAGATAAAGACCTCAAGGTCAAATTTTTGTTGTTCTCTCTTTTTTTTTTTTTTTTTTTGAGACAGATTCTCACTGTGTTGCCTGGGCTAGAGTGAGTGCTGTGGCGTCAGCCTAGCTCACAGCAACCTCAAACTCCTGGGCTCAAGCAATCCTTCTGCCTCAGCCTCCCGAGTAGCTGGGACTACAGGCATGTGCCATCATGCCCGGCTAATTTTTCTATATATTTTTAGTTGGCTAATTAATTTCTTTGTATTTTTAGTAGAGATGGCGTCTTGCTCTTGCTCAGGCTGGTTTCAAACTCATGACCTTGAGTGATCCACCCACCTCAGCCTCCCAGAGTGCTAGGATTACAGGCGTGAGCCACCGCGCCCGGCCAGTTGTTCTCAATTAAATTCAAGCCCATAAGCTTTTCATAATGCTCCTTTTGCACAAATTGAGGAGATTGGGGAGGATACATACCTGACTAAAAATCATCCTCATTCTTGTTAGATTTGAACTGGCATTTTCCCTGCAAAACAATTTTGAAAACATTTCTATTGATTTTGAAAGCCCCATATTCACCTTACTCTTTACTGCTTCCCACCCTTATCCATTCAACATCAATTGCACTAAGATTCTGGGGAAGTTAGGCTAAGGTTTGACATCAAGTGAAATCTATTCCCATCTCCATTCCCAACTTTGTGCATTGAAAGAGAAGGCAATAGGTGGTAGTTTGTGTAAAAGAGTAACCATCATCTAATATATAAGTCAAACTATGCTAAAACCTGGAACAAAAAGGAAAGGTAAAATTTCCCTAAGATCTATTACCCACAGCTGTGTCAAGGCAAGGCAAGGCTGAAAGATTCAGCCAGTAATGAAACAGTCAGCCTATTCTTGATTCAGAGAGTTCTTTACTTACCTAAACAGTGAAAGCAAGAGTAGGAAAAGGTGTCAGATCCCCATGACCTTTGTGCAGGGTTGCACCAAAACCAAAGGGGTCAAATGACTGCATCATGGATGGTAGGACACCTTGTTGCTTAGAAGCTGATTTCATGCTGCCACTATGTGGTTTCATGGCCTGTAAGTCTACCTTGAAGGGAGTGAGGTCACAAGCCTTATACCTCATCAGAATCCAGGAGGCAACCGAGAACTGTCTGGTGACAGCCTCTCAGGGGAGATAGGGAGGCAAGTGCGGAATGTTCTTTTAGCAGCTCTTCACATGTCTCCATGCTCTTATGTTGTGGGAGGATCACAGGACTTTCTGCCAAGACTTGTATCAGCCTCAGTTACACCCTGTGTATGTGGACTCTATGGAATCATGCAAGATTGCCAGGGTGCCATATTGTGGTTTCCCTACAAACTAGTAAGTGGAATCTCTTCCAAATCCATAGACTCTTTACCCCTGTAGTATGTTTAGACTGCTAAACATATTACATTGAATATTAATATTAAATGTAATTAATATTGATATTTAATTATATTAAATTGAATATTAAGGAAGATGAATAGGTTCTCTTTTTTTTTATTTCTGCATATTACGGGGCTACAAATGTTTAGGTTATGTATGTTGCCCTTGCTCCCCCTCCCCGCAAGTCAGAGATTCAAGCGTGTCCATCCCCCAGACGGCACACATCACACTCATTATGCATGTATATACCCATCCCCTCTTCCCCCCTCCTATCTGCCCAAAGCCCGATGAATGTTATTATTGTATGTGCACTTAGGTGTTGATCAGTGAAACCAATTTGATGATGAGTACATGTGGTGTGTGTTTTTCTGTTCTTGGGATACTTCACTTAGCAGGATGGGTTCCAGCTCTATCCAGGAAAATACAAGAGGTGCTATATCACCATTGTTTCTTATAGCTGAATAGTACTCCATGGTATGCATATACCACATTTTATGAATCCACTCATGTATTGATGGGCACTTGGGTTGTTTCCACATCTTTGCAATTGTGAGTTGTGCTGCTATAAACATTCGAGTGCAGATGTCTTTCTTATAGAATGTCTTTTGTTCTTTTGGGTAGATGCCCAGTAATGGGATTGCTGGATCAAATGGTAGATCTACTTATATCTCTTTAAGGTATCTCCATATTGGTTTCCACAGAGGTTGCACTAGTTTGCAGTCCTACAAGCAGTGTATGGGTGTTCCTGTCTCTCCACATCCATGCCACCATTTATTGTTTTGGGACTTTTTGATAAAGGCCATTCTCACTGAAGATAAGTGATATCTCATTGTGGTTTTGATTTGCATTTTCCTGATGATTAGAGATGTTGAGCATTTTTTCTTACGTTTGGTGCCATTAGTCTGTCTTCTTTTGAAAAGTTTCTGTTCATGTCTTTTGCCCACTTTTTGATAGGGTTGTTTTATTTTTTCTTGTTGATTTTCGTGAATTCTAAATAGATTTTAGTTATCAGCCCTTTATCAGATGTATAGCATGGGAATATTTTCTCCCATTCTGTAGGTTGTCTGTTTGCTCTTGTGACAGTTTCTTTGGCTGTACAGAAGCTTTTTAATTTGATCAGGTCACATTTGTCTATTTTTGTTGTTGTGGGGTCTTGTTAATAAATTCTTTCCTTAGGCCAATGTCTATAATAGCTTTCCCAACATTTTCTTCTAGAATTCTTATAGTTTCATGCCTTAGTTTTAACTCTGTTATCCACCATGAGTTGATTTTTGTGACAGGTGAAAGGTGCTCTTTTAGTCTTCTACAGGTGTCTATCCAATTTTCCCAGCACCATTTATTGAATAAAGATTCTTTGCCCAGTGTATGGTTTTGTCTGCTGTGTGAAAGATTAGATGGCTATATGAGGATGGTTTCATATCTGGGTTCTCAGTTCTCTTCCATTGGTTTATGTCTCTGTTCTTTTCTTTAAGTTAAGGAGGTGAAAGACCTCTTCAGGGAGAACTATGAAATACTGAAGAAGGAAATAGCAGAGGATATAAATAGGTGGAAAACCATACCATGCTCATGGGTCGGCAGAATCAACATTCTTAAAGTGTCTATACTACCCAAAGAGATCTACAGATTCAATGTAATCCCTATTGAAATATCAACATCATTTTTTGAAGATCTAGAATTCTTACTTTTTATATTTTTTCCTCCATGTAACCAAAAACCAATGACATGACTATTTGCCTAAATAGTAGCCCCAAATGTCCTGTGAATTTCACACAAAACACTACATACATGACTCATTGTCAGAAAATCGTTTAAGAGATTATATATTTGGAAGTTAACTTCAGATTTATTATGTACTAAGATGTCTTATCTGATGACAAAAACTAGATTTTAGACTTCTTGAAAACTGCAACAGTCTTTTTTCTTTTTATTGTAGAAGTGAGTACATGTCAGGATTTAGGGACTGGGCACAGGGTCTACACTGAAAAGATGCTTGTTAGTTGTCTCTTTCGATAAATTGTTTCCTCTTTTATCTTTTATTAAATAGAAACCAAATTGATATCACTCTGAAATTCACCAGTCGCTTTCTTCATACTGCTAAAGCTTCACTGCTGTTAATTTCAAAGCCTAAGAATGCAACAGGAGGAGCTACAATGGCTTTTGCTCTTAAGGGTGAAGTCGTCAATTTTAAAGCCATGGTAAGTAAATTTTACCTGTTTTGTATGTCTTTGCTTCCATTCTGAGATTGGAATGCCACATGGCATGGCTTCTGTTCTACATTTTATCTCTAAGCAGTTCTTGTATCTGAACATCATCCTTCTAAGAGACTTAACTTAAAGCAGTCCTAGGCCTGTGTCTATGTTTTTGTTTGGACTAAGGGTTTATGGTTTATACAGTGAAAAAGACTTTTCTGTGACAGGAACATTTATTAATTTCTTCTGAGTGTACTGTAGATCAAATCCATTATAAAGATAATGCTAATGATGGCATCTATTGAGAGGTGGTGATGTTCCAGACAGAATTCTAAGTCTTTATATCTCAAAGTGTGGGAGAGGGGGATTTTAAATCCCTATAAAATCGTTGTGACATTGTTATAGTTGACTTTTTGTAGCCATTATCTTATTAAATATTATTTGCTACTATGAATGTATGGTAAAGAAGAAGTAAATTCATTATATTGCCAGATTTCCACATGGATTACAAAGAATTTTAGGTGACATGGCTGTGGTTAGCCTATCATTAACGTGGTTATGGGGCAGAAAAGTTGACACCTGAAGCTCATACAGCTCTGTTTGCTTCCCTATCTGCCCACTCATGGTCTTAAGTTACCAGGAAGTAGATTAGATAATCATGAAGAAATAAAATAAGGCAAGAACATGATCATTCTAAAACTATAGAATTCCTAGAAACTTTTCCTCCATGGGATTCTTTCAGATAATTTGAAGTTTTCATTTTATATCTGTGCTTTTTTTATATTTTTTTTATTGAAGTATACTTTACATATCATGCGTTTACTCCATTTTAAGTGTGCAATTAAATGATTTTCAGTGAATTTACCGAGGTGTACAGTTAATCACATAGATCAGTTTTAGAGGAATTCCTTTCCCCTATTGAGACCCCTAATTCTGCTCCCCAACTACTTTTCAAGCATGTCCCACCCTTCCACAGTGCCCACCACGTCACTCAGACCCCATGATCAAGTTTTTGAAGACCTTGATCATC
>CAUYRT010077970.1:0-18738 GCA_963574885.1 Lepilemur ruficaudatus | reverse complement strand
TTAATTTATTTCTATTATTAGTAGAGACGGGGTCTCGCTCTTGCTCAGGCTGGTTTTGAACTCCTGACCTTGAGCGATCCGCCCGCCTCGGCCTCCCAGAGTGCTAGGATTACAGGCGTGAGCCACCGCGCCCGGCCTTCTGTGAAGTTTTGACAGAACTTTCGGTATATCTAATTTGTAGTTACTATTCACCGTGTGTGTGACTTGGCTGTGAAAGTGTTAGAAACACTTTATTCTTCCAACAAAGTATTGTTCCCTCCACACATTTTTTCTTCTTATTTTTCGCTAGTGGCAATTATGTTTTCCTTAATATCACGTACAAATTTAAGTTCATAGTTAAGTCCCTGGTTCTATATTATATGAAATTTATTATTATCAATTATATATAAAAATACAAGAAATAAAGATTTTGGTTCCCAACTCCTTCCAGAATTCTTGTCTTATTGCATTTCAACCTTATTTGAAATCAGGGTATATTTTTTTTAAAAAAAATTCTATTTTAAAAATTTCTTTTTAGGAGAGGAGGGTGGGAGAGGGTAAAACCCTGCCTATGGGTACCATGAGCACTATTCTGGCGATGGGCACACTAAAAGCCCAGACTTAAGCATTGTACAAGGCATCCATGTAACAAAAACATCTGTACCCCCTTAATATTTTGAAATGAAAGAAAAATTAAAAATTATTTATAAAAATTATTACTTTGACAATTAGTATTTCTTCTAGAACCAAATTTTCCCTTGTGTGTCCTTCCGGGGAAAGGCAGAAAAATCGGAATTGCTTCTGCCCCGAGTCTGCAGGGGCAGCTCAGTTTGGGCCCATGCGCTGCTGCGCAGTGGAGAACGTGTATTTTCCACCACAAATACCTGCAACTCCATTTCCCATATGCAAATATGCAAATACAGAATGACCCCGTGTGCTTTCCATAGCGGTGCTAAGTCAGACCTTCAAAACAGAAGGTGGTCTGGAGATGCTCTATTGATTAGGGTCAAAGTATAGGAAACTTCCCAACCCTGTGACAAGGGCTTATCCTACTCCATCAACTTATGACTTAAAACATTATCCTATTGTATGATAAGATATACTATTAAGTTTAAATTATTTGGGTTAAATTTATTGTACAATTTTTGTATTCTATGATTTTGAAATTATTTTTAAATGTTTAGAATTTCTCATTTTTAAAACATTAACTCTCCCTTTTATGGTAGTAGCTTCTGTTTCCAAGAAAATTTTTAAAATCTTCTTTTTCTTCTCTGAAAATGTCTGGTTTAAAAACTGACCACAATATGCTTCATGTAGAGAATAACTCGGAGGATAAGAATAAAAAAGAAAATATACTTTGTAATAGAAATGGCCTTTTTGTGAAAATACGCTTCTAGAATTGAAGTATTTATTTCATTAAAAAGAATGCATTTTGCATTTAATTTTGCATAAAGAAATAAACAAGCACATGACAGTGTTACTCTTTGCAAAGGCTGAGCATGGCATTAATTATATGACAGTAGCTGCCTTTATCTGGGATCATCTGGCCCGCTGTTGAGGATAGCTATTTTAAAAAGCCATTTGTATAAAATACAAATATTCACAGTGAGTCATAAAGTGTGCCGGTAAAACAAGAACTAATAACGTGAAGTGCGTTTCGTCCTTTCCCCCCTTTTTTTTTTATATTTTAGAAAGCAAGGCTATTGTGATAGATTACTTTCAGGAAACTTCCTTAACCTGTTTTAAAACAGTCGGCCCCAAAAAGGCAGGAACAAAGCCCAGTATGAATATAAATTATTTGTCAACATATGGTGGCAGAGGGCATCGCCGCGCCCCGGGTCCGCACAAAGAGCCTGCATTGTCCCTGGTGATGAAGTTCTCAAGTCGAAGTTCCGTGGTGGCGGCAAGAAGTTGCTCGCACGTTCCGGGGCCGGGGCACTTGGTAAAGCGAGGGGCAGCTGCGCCGATTCTGCATAATTAGTCAAGGTCAGGCACTGCAAATGGAGGACATTCAGCATTTGTCAGGAGAACAATGGAAGGAGACCCCGGGGTTCTCAGCCGGGAGTGGCCGTGAGCGGGCCCACTGAGCAGGCGAAGCCAGCCTGCCCTCCTTTGTGCGGGCTGGAAAGGGGCAGCCGCTCAGGACCGTGCAAATGTCAGCACTGGCAAGGCAGACCAGCGTCGCAACACACAATCTTGTTTTAACCGCCAGGAGCATATGTTCATTGACACAGCGTCACGTTGGTGACACCTGAAGAAAACAGGGAAAGAAGAAACGAGAGAACAAACGTGTTTTTCACGTGTGCGTGGGATCCCACGCTTCCTTCCCCTATTCGGTGGTATAATCTTTTAAGTTACCAGCTGATGCAGTGTAATCCTTCAAATAAAGGGACGATTACTTTCAAATGAACAGCAGAGCTTTGGAATGAGGAAAATCATGTCAATATAGACTGAAGTGCTTTTGTCTTGACGGTTGCTCGTAGAGAGCCTTATCTCCAACAGGAAGAATTAAACACAGATTCAAACGGTCCACCGAAACACAGTACGATACAGGAAAACTTTCAATACTGCTGGGTATTTTAGACCTGCCAGAAATAATGCTAATTTTTCCAGTAAGCGAGTGCATAGCGCCACTTTGAAAACCAGAGAAAGTCTGCATTCGTTTTAAGTCACGGAGAACGGGGAGGGCAGCATTTAAATGGAGACCCACGGAGGTTAAGAAGCTAATTTTTTTTAATGCCTGCACCATACCCCTCCCGTGAAGAGGAAAGCCATTTTCCTCCGACCTTGCTTTTGTGCTGCTCTTTCCAACTTGCGGGACACTGTTTGAGCACAGAGAGGGCCCACCCCAGCCTGAATGGGGGGACACCTCGGGGGGCACCTCCTTCCTCCGTCCCCACAGCAGCCCGTGGGAACGCGAGGACGGGCTGGCACGCAGGACTCAGGCTGCGTGCAGCAGAGCTCGCCCTTCAGCTCGCTCACCCTGATCGCAGTTTCCAGGTGACATTCCTCCTTTGGACTCAGGGCCCTCATTAGTGTCTCATTATAGTGTCTTCGCCGTATCAGATTTATTTCAGTCTGTGCACTTTACAGCAGAATTTCCACCTGCAGCAGGAGGCAAGAAAAGGAGTCAAGGAATTACTCTAAAACTAAGAAGAAGTTAGTTGATGGCACGTACGCACCAACACGGTCTGTTAGAAATTACAGCTCCTGAATTTGTAGAAAATTCCAGAGCGGAGAGACAGGTTGCCACCTTTCAATCGTACATCCTTACAACAGGCATCCATCATCTCACTGTGCACAAAGCAACGCATTTCTGATTAGCCTTTACCATGCTTTCATTTTCAAATGAATAAGTCAGAGCTAGAAGAAACTACGCTATAAAATAATTTCCCGTTGCTGCTAGCAAGGCAAGTGAATTACACCTTACACATAAATTTCCAAGTTTTTATAGGAAGAAACCACAAACACACACACACACACACACACACACACACACACACACACACAGTCTGGATCATTTCCTTCCATCATTCCAGCTGAAAGAACTACGCCCACCTATTTCTTTTACAAACTTCGTCACTTCCACGTAGAAAGAAAAAGGAGAAACAAAACAGAACAATACATGTCATCTCTGATATTAGAACCATTTCTCACACATTTTTCACATCTTTTAGCTTTCCTCCTGTGTCCTCCTGAGAAAGCGATAAATCTGCTGTGCAATTTAGGCAATCCCCACGTACAATCGTACGCATTTCACTCTCGGTAAGGTTAATAAAGATAATGACCTATTAACTTTATTTCTCTACCGTGCAGCTTATCCTTGGGCGTAAGGAAATGACAATTTTATGTAACCATGGCAAATTATGTTCTCTGAATTCTCACTGGAAAATAATTCAGCAATTAAAAATGAAATATTCTATTCAATCAACTCTTCATTTATAACGCTCCCTTCATGCATGCTTTCCTTTTCGTTCAGAAGTGCTGCCGTCTCCACGTAGCAGGACTGCGTGTGTCGCAGGTCCTTTAAGACGGCTTTTCAGAAAAACCTTGCAAGTGAGCCTGCTGCGCCCTCCACCGCGGCACCCAGCCCTGCGTCTACTAACCACTGTACCGAGTAGGTTCCCAGCAGTTAATCATGTCGGGGAAAACGATACACAAAGCACACCAGGCTACCTATTGTTTCAGTTTAATCTGAAGGGCGGATAATAATGGCTAATGCGAGATTATGATTCAGCGTGTTTATTACGACGCCATTATGTCTGATTATTTTTATTTCAGTCACTAACATGTGCAATTAACACAGTCTCTGAGGACTTAAAGGCAGTCCTATATTTATTTCTGATCTTGCATGTGACTAAAATTGATTAAGCTCATATGAAGAAGTCATATTTATCATTAAGCACTCACTAAGCCACGGTCTTTGATAAATGAAGGGTGCTTCTCACAGCCAGAAGGGCATTCAGACTGAACTAATTCAACCCTAAAAGGCAGCCATACATATGCAACATATGGGTAACTCCCTGCTTCTCAATGGATAAAATAAATTATTTCCACAGGTTAGTTTTCTCTGAATGGAGAGTAGAAGGAAGCTCATTTTTAGTGGAAACCAAAATGACGTTCGTACTTAAAGACAGTCAACGATTTGCCTTTAACTTTCCTGAGTTTAGAAAAAAAACAATACTTAATATATTGCTTATAAGCACTAATTATAACACGTTGCATAGAATCTCCACCCCTTCAGGTGGGGATTTTTAGACTTGACTGCACCGTATCATAAATAACCCAAAAATGCATTAACTCAATAACTCTGGTTCAGGGAAATACTGTGATTTTTCTCCTGTTTCTACATTGAAAGTGCCTTAAAATTGCTCCTCCATGCATTCAGGTATATAATGTTCTGCACTTGAGCTACCAAACGAAAGCAGGCTTGATAGGAAAACTGGTCCCCTTCACTTAAGGCTTGTTCTAATTTTTCAAATTAATTCATCTAATTTTCAAATATTAGGTAAAAATTACAAAAGTCTAGGAATCTGTAAATTAGTTACATGGTTTTAAAATGTCCTCTTTGTGCCATAAAGTAATTGTTTTCAGCTTTCCAGTATCTTAAAGCTGTAATTATTACCATTAATCTTTTTTTAAAGACCAGACTTAAGTTACTTCCTAGTAGGGAATTTTAATGACTACCACAGTGTCCCTAATGGGATGCTAGTGACCTAAAATAATTAATGCGCCTCGGAAAGGCCCACGTTGTTAATCAGGAGCATGCTGGGAAAATCTTGCAGACCGAGTCCCACAACGCAAGAGACTCAGCACCAGCAACAGACAGATGTGGGATTTTCCACTCCCGGGTTTAAATTTAGACTCTCGTGTCTGCATCTGCGCCTCTCTGGAGATGATCTCGCGTCGTCGACCATGGGTCAATGATAGTTTATCGCTGCTGTTTTTGTTTCGCTCTCTGCTTTCCACTCCTGCGTTTTCTTTATGCAAACCACTAACTAACTATTCATCTTGACTGAGGTTTCTTTGGTTCACGCTCCACAAGCCGAGAAGATGCAGCGCTGATGAGGTTTCGTGATGAGAAAGGAGATGTCTGGTTGGGGGACAACGTGGCTCCGAACGCCGCTGCCCGAGAGGACGGTAAACAAGCACACGGACAGCCACGTGAGCTTTGGAGCTTTGGTCTTGGCGCGTGCTCCTCGGAAATCTAATTCATCCACTCAGTTCTCCACTGTCTTGTTAGATATTAAATAAAGTGATAATCATTAGTGTTGAATTTCCAGTAAAATTACATAAACAACTATTTCATTGTCTTCAAGAATGTGAGAACAAAAGAGAGGTACCCTAACCTCATGCAATTTTTCATGAGATCACGATGCTGAAAGACGATTTTTCATTAGACACATTTTACATTAGACATTACATTTTACATCTTATTTTACATTAGACAACTCCTAAACCATTATTTGAATTATCTCCACTTCTGACATCATTGAATACAGTTCCAAAGTCCAAGCATATACAGAATGAGAGATTCATACATCTAAATAATGGTGTTATCAGTGATTTGACCAGACTGTTTATTTTCAGTTGATTCTATTTCTTTTCCGTCCTTTAATTTTGTAAAGATGGCCACTATGTTTTTCAGTTCCATTCCAAAATATTAATTGGGAAGTTGTTCATTTATAATTGAGCCAAACTTCTGACAGACAGAAATTTATAAAAGATGCCCAAGAAAAGGATAAGGAAAGAGGACAACTTTGAATAGAAATAGTAACTTGGAATACTGACCCTAGGTGTACAATTTAGAAAAGGCCCCTTTTCTGGAACTGTCATTGGACAGTCCAACAGCTCCCTCTACCCCCTCCAGGTGGAAGCGTGAACCTGACAGCGCGGTGTGGGTGCTGTCGCGCAAGCACCGGCTTTGAAAGACACAGACGTGCTTCCTCCTTCTAGGCAGGAGTTCTGAAACGGCCCTGTAAGTGCGGATCAGGCAGAAACCAGCGAAAACTCTCCCATAAATGCTACCCAGGTAGAACCTGTCACCAGTTTCTGTTCATTAGCTGACTTGATGACTGGCCGGAGGTAATAAGTAAAGGGAGTTATTTTATGGCATTATTAGTGCAAAGAGTATTCAAAGGTGGCTCCGTTTGTCATGGCTTATTAGCAAACGCATGGGAAAATATTGAAATAGCAATAAACCCAACATCAAACAGAAAAAATTCTGCCAAATCGATTTGACTTTCCCATGTTCCCTTCTGGGTGAGTTTCTTCCAGTTGGAAAGAAATGGGGCTGTAAGGAGGATTTTAAATATATATATATACATATACACACACACACACAAGTACATGTACTATATATTTATACATATATAAAATACACAAATATATAACTCTTACATTTATATATTTATATGTAAAACATTTATGATAAAATTATTTATCCTATTTAAAATTTCCCATGTTGTATTTGCCCCAAACAAAGACTGCTTATGCTAATTAATTACACGCTACCTAATTTAGATATTTAACATATTCAAACCGTATTTCTTCTGGGAAAATGATTAAACATGCAATCATTACTAGTCAAAACCACCCTTGTTATCTGAAATCCTTTGCCCATGATATATCTTACTACTGTCCCATCTCACCGTGGGTTGGCTTCCACGTTGAGTCCTTTCCCTGGTACACGTGGGTGTCCATCCATTCACCCAGCCATTCATTTACTGAACATGACCAAGGATGTTCCACGGTCTCAGTGGGCCCTGGCACACGCTTGGGAGCTCTGGGAATGCGAAGTGCCTGCTCCTGCTACACGGGTGAGGACAGCAGGCAGAGCTGGCCAGAGCTGGTGCTGTCGGGCAAAGAAATAAAGGTGCCGCACAGAGGCTTAGCACAGAACCGCGGCCTCTTTCCTCGTATACAAGCCAACCACGGCCCGAATTAAAATATATATATATACACATATATATGTGTACATATGTATGTTTTAATAGTGTAATGTCTTCATGTGCGTATTTATGGAGTATTGATTTTTGCATACACGATACACAGCTATTATTCTAAGTTCGAAAAATGCTGTCTTCCATAACACAACCCTTTCTCGTTTCTTCCTCACTGTACAGACACTCACGCATACATGCATACTCAATGTGATACGATCATTTTTCAAATTAAAATGAAAACAAATTATTTAAGCTCTGTGCAGTACTAACAAAGAAACAGCCTTGTAAAGAATATGAGTTTGTTAGCACCCCATCCTCCAATGTACATTGATAGAAAATATAATTAAATCAGCGTTTTTTACTACTCACTCAGCATAAATTGTAGCCAGCTCTGCAAGACTGATACAATGCATTGTTTGTGCTCAGGAAGACAATAGTCTTTGAGGCTCAAATCTTTTTGTTTTTAATTTCCACAGGATCCTCTCGCCCAAACCCTGGCAAATGGAGGGGAAAAAAAATGGTGAATAGCGTCTTCCCTGCCACGCCACCCAGAAATTCTCATTACAGCAACTGCTGGCCCACTGTGTTCATATCAGTGAACCACGAGCTGACAAGTGGGTGGCTCTCACAATCATTTGACCTCTAGCATTTCAGGTAAGATAAATCCCATTAACTGTGCCATAAAAAACTGTTGCCTGGTCCCTAAGAATTCCAGTGTCTTTGAACAGGGACTGTCTTAAGCTTGGGAAGTTATAACAAAATGCCCAAGACTGGGTGGCTTATCCAGCAGAAATTTATTTCTCAGTTCTGGAGGCTGGGAAGTCCGAGGTCAAGGTGCCAGCCGATTTGGTGTCTGGCTGCTTCCCAGTTTGCAGACAGTCATCTTTTCACCAGATCCACACGTGGCCTTTCCTCAGTTCGTGCTTTTGGAGAGAGGGATCTCTCTCCTTCTTTTAAAAGCACTAATCCCATCCTGAGGGCCTCACCATCCTGACCTCATCCGTATCCAGGGACTTCCCGAAGGTCCACAGCCACATACCGTCACCTTGGGGGCCGGGACTCCAACAGTGAACTTCGGAGGGACACAAACGTTCGGCCCGTAACAGGTACTGTCATCCTTTTAGGTTGATATGGCCTCTCAAGTTCATTTCTTTTAGAGTCATAGACGTTGTCAGAATGGCGCAGCTTGGTTTCAAAAGACCCCGACATAAAGTAAAAAATAAAACAAAACAGACCGAGCTTAAAAGGACACCGTGATATTCCCCAATGCCCACAGGACAGTTTCAAATTCCCTGGGATAGAAATCACGCCCACACTCTAGCACACAGAAAAGGTCCGCCCAGGGCCTTTCGCACGCCATGCTTGCTGAGACCTCACTCACCGCCACTGCGCACGGAGCACCATGGCATCGCTCGGCCAGAGCCCGTCCCCACCCCCACCCCAGTGGGGATGCTTCCCAGGACCTCTCCCCAAGCTCTCCCTTGCATTTGCACCGCCACTGCCCTGCACGATTTTCCTGGATCCTCATGGTCACACCAGATTATCTGGAGGTTTGACTTCAAATCTCTATCTTTCTGTAGACTTCAACAAGTCCCTTTATTTTTCTCTGATTCCATTTTCCTGTTATACTGCACGTGAGCCGATGCTCCTAGGGAACATAATTGTGGTGACAGGAAGAAGGACAGAAGCTCTCTAAAGAATGTTCAGTCCAGTGTAGAAGAATCACCCTCCACCAGCATCCTGCAGCTGAGTGAGAAGGGGGTGTGGGATTGGAATTGCGGCATCTCCCAGCTCCTAGCTGAACATCTCTGGTCAACAAAGCTCTGGAGAAGAAAGAGGACCCGCTCAGACAGAGATCCTTCCTGCCGCTCTCGCCCCAGTGGGAGGGTAGACACAGAGCAAACCTCTCTGATAGGGCTGCTGTTTGGATTTCCCTAGAGACATCTCGGTAAGGGGACAGGTGACTGTTTCATAGTGTCATAGGACACATCAAATTCCAGTTTCATGGAGAGGAAATTCTCCTATCTCCATTTTTATCATATCAAAATGCCTTAAAATGGAGTGAATTTGAGGAGAAGGTACTGAAGGTGGCATCTTTGCATACGTAGAGGACCTTATCCCACACTGGAAGGGCACAGGTTGCCAGTGCACAGGTGGGTGTGGGCAGCTGACCCGTGGGCTTCTGCTCACCAGGGCTCTCCATGGGGCTGGCGGAAGCTGTGACGCCCTCTGTGGCCGCCAACCGGGGCAGGTGACTGAATGTCCCAAGCTGCCAACCCACAGCCCAGGCTCCAACCCTGTCGCATAACCTTCTGAAAATGGACACTTCTTTATGCATTTATGGATTTAAAAATAAAATTTCCTGGCTGGCTCAGTGTTAACTTATGAATTGGTATGAACATAAAAGGGCACCATAAAATATGAAGTCCTTATTGTGAAATCCTCAGTTATCACAGCTTCATGTTCTTCCTTCCATTCTGTTCTAATCCTGACATCCGCGGGGAGCAGCTGTCCACCAGCGGACACGTCGAGGACAGCTGTTCTGGACACCTGGCCCTGGGTGGCTGGAGCGGTAGGTCAGGGAACCGGTGCCCCATGTGGGAATCGGGTCTTGTTTCCTGTCTGGTCCGATGGATCTGATGCAACGAGGCTCTTCAGACAGCATTTGAGGTGAGCGCCTGGCTCTGCTTTCCTCTTAGGAAAGATTCAAACCCATCATCACAGAACTCGTCCGCAACATGTCTATGAAAATAATTTGTCAGTCCAAGACTGGAGGGACGTATTCCGTCGAGTTCGGTCGAGGTAAAACTCCCTCCACTGTGCGCGCAGAGAAGCAGTGGGGCTGGAGCGGCAGAGGAGGCGTCCCAGGCAGCTGACCCTGGGTAAGTGGACGGGGCTCAGAGCTGGGCAGATGGTCAGGACGGGCACTACAGTTCCTGAGGGCCTGCAATTCTCAACCCCTCGGGGAGCCGGGGCAGAGCTCTGGAGAACGCAGGTGAGCTGGGTGTGCACACCGGATTGCACCCTCTCTCTCTCTCCAGGAAAACAAAAGGGGGAGAAACATATTCACAAATTACAATAGACGGTGCCTACATAAAGCAAAGCATTTGTATATACTTACAAGAATGCACACTGTATGATTCGACTTATATATGAGAATGGACAAAATGAAAAAGTCAGAAGAGTAAGGCTGAAAGGGGACTGAGGGGGCAGGGAGACCCAGGGACGTTCTGAGTGAGGGAACTGTCCCCTGTCTCATTTTGGGTGCCGATCACTCGAACACATGCAATTGTCAAAACCCATTGACCTGAGCACCTAAGATCCCTGTATGTGACTTTCATAAATTATGCCTTAACAATAATAATAACAAACCTCAAGCTTTCTTTATCTACTTCATTGCTAGATGAATACTTGATACTGTTGATGTTTTTAAACAAAATAACCTACGTAAGTTCTGAAACCTGACCTCAGTGGGCAGCAGCTGGGCTTTCCTGGCAGGTTTCTCGAGTGCTCTCTCGTGCCAGGGCACGGTGGAGCTGCGTGCAAGTCAGTAACGGAGGAGGCAGCGCGTGGAACACTCACTTAACCTGCGAATCGCAAGGTTATTTTTGTAGCTGTGTCCTGTCTTCCAGCGCGGAGGGTGATTTATGGTTTTCAGCCGGGCTTCATCATCATTGTTCTCACCTTTGTTTCCATCATAGTTAATTAAAGGGAAGGTCATTGTCACCTTATGTTTTAAACCTTCTTAACATAATATATCACCCTCCGCACACTTTAATAAGGGGAGTTGTGAAGGAATGGTGTAATAGGAAAAAAGTTTACGGCATAATCCATCCTGTTCACAATTACACTTTAGCTGTTGCACATAATGAAAGTTAATAAGTAGACAAAATGAAGGGTCTGTCCGGGGATGCATCCAGGTGGTGATTAATTGGCTGGGCGATGTAATGGAACAAGGAGATACCTAGCTTTTCTAAACTGCAGGCAAATGTGGCCAAAATAAACTCTATTTAAAGGACAATATCTCCTTCCTCTTTTTATTGCAGATTGCCACCCCCAAACGATATAAAATTAATTAAACAACTGTTTATTGGATGCCTTCCGTACACAGTAAGGAAGGTACAATGAGAAACCCAGGCCGTGAGAGGTGAAGTAAGATGCTGCCCCCATCCCTCAGGGGGCCAGGGACTAGTGTTGGTGGAGACACAAAGAAAGGACAAATTATTTATTCTAAATGGTTACTCCTGAGGATAGCAGAATCAGTTAAGATTCATTAGAATCACTGAAATAATATTAAGTACGCCAGGCACATCTGCCAAGAAAACATTGAGTCCTTTCTCCAAAACCATTTATTTTGTTTAACAAACACTCATAACGTGCTTACCAAGAGACAGAGATTGTCCCAAGCATTCTCCAAATATCGAGTCATTTGATACCCGCGGCATCCCGAGTGCGGAAGGCACTGGTGTGTTTCCTGTTTTGTAAATGAAGGGATGGAGGCTCGGAGAAACCCCCCTTCACCCAGCGCTGTGCAGCTGCTGCTGACGGCAGGAAAGTGAACCCACAACGCAGCGTCACATCCCCAGATCTGAGGGCACATCCACAGGACTACGCCGCCTTTAACATACATTTTTTTAAGAAATTAAATTTCAGAAAATAATACCTTTTACAAAAGTTTGAATTAATGAGGGTTGTGTTACGTAAAGATCTTACAGGACTCTGTACCTCCAGCAGCCATCCCTGTCCTCGTTAAATGACAGAACGTGCCCAAAGGAGAGAACCCCTTGACCCAGTGGAAGCAAACTGCTGACCCAGTTAAAGTCCAGGGGAACGTGAAGCAAGGCGAGGAGGCGTGTGTGGGAGAATATCCTCCCATGTGCTTTGAAGAGGAAAGGGGATATGTCCAATCTGGGGTGCGGAACATCTCAAGTGACACTTTGACATCAAGAGAAATGTCACAGCACATACAGGAACCCTGGCTTATGGGTGGTGTGACTGCTGTGGGAGCTACCGGCAGCCCACCCTTGACCGCCTTCCCCCAGGATAAAGGCAGATGCGAGTTTGCCCAACGCAGAAGATGAATGCGGACCGAGCTAAACCTCAAACGGTCCAATGAGAACTGGACACAAACACTGTGGTGGCAGCTTCCGAGAGGGACCCCTGGTGTCCACGCCCTTCCCTAAGCCTCTGCCCCCGAGAGCGGGCTGGGCCTGGCGCCTCACTTCTCCCCAGCAGAGCGTGGTGGAGGCGCTGGGCATCACAGACTGCAGGATGCAGCGTTGGTCCTGGGCAGGCTGACCCTCGCTCGCTCACCCAACGCAGCTAGCGCCCTGCAGGGAGCCGCCCTGCGTGGAGGCTGCTCAGGAAGGAAACTGAGGTTAGTCTCCGGCCGAAGCCCCCCGCAGGGGACTGGATCCTGTACCCACCACAGGGGTGAGTTTGGAAGTGGGACCTTCCCCTTTATAGACGAGTTTTCAGGTGAGACTGGAGGCCCATCTAACACCTTCCTGCAACCCCATGGGAAGCACCCACGTTCCGGATCCACAGGAACACAACGATAATAAATGCTTTCGGTTTAAACTCTTAAACTTTGCTGGTAATTTGTTATGTGGCGATAGGTGATTACTAAAACACCTTCCATTCCACACGCACTTATTTTCTGCTAAATATTAACAAACTGGGCAAGACATCAAAGGAAAAGCGGTGAGAGGCAGCCTCTGCCGTCAAGGGGAGGGAATTACGTTCTAGGGCAGGACAGTGACGGTTGAATCCACGGTGCAGCACGTCCTGGGCGAAGTCTGCACCGTGTCACTTTGGTAACCTGGAGCCGAGGGCCCTGAACTCGTGGGGGCAACACAAGGGACACAGGAGGCCCTAGTGGGTGGCAGATGGGACTTGACGTCACCAATATGTACCTCGCTCAGGGCCAGTGCACAGAGAGGGTGAGCCACAGTGTGAGCAGGTGGCTTTCCTGAATTCTGTGGGTGGAGTCAGGCCTGTCGGATCTGGGTGGGGTCCCTGTAAGCTGGGAAACTGCATCCTGCCAGCCTCTCATTCCTCTCCCGCTCCTGCACTCGGCATCGGCTGTAGCAGGCAGCTGAAGGACGCCACGAGAAAGGAAAACCTAGAGAGTGCAGGGTCTCCTCCAATACATGCTTATTTAGCGTCTCTGTGCACCAGAGAAAAGCCCCGTCCTTGGAGAAGAAGTTGCAGCCGAGAAAGAGGAGGCCAAGCCCAAGGTATCGAGCACCCACTACAAACTTTGTGCACCGTCTACTCTAACGCTCACAGCCAAGGCACATGGCACGTCTTGTTAGTAGCAAGCTAACATTGAGAAACTGAGCTTTGGGAAAGTAAGGAACATTACTCACAGTTACGTAAGTTAGTTTTGACCTCCGGATGCAAAGTGAGTTCCAATTAATTAATTGACTCTGATGCCCCTTGAGAGGCACTGATAACTGGAAATAGAGTCAAGGTATTTCCTCGAAGACAGGGCATTGCCCGAAAGCCTGTACGTGCAGAGTCTCTGCCTGTGAAAGCCCTCAGACTATGTCAGAGCTCATTGAACTTTGATAAAGGAAACGCATTTTAAATTCAAAATATATCTGATGCAAGCTGCCTGACTTTTGTCCATCTGTTGCCTGTATGTATACTGTAAACAACACTATTAATAAGTGGTCTTCAGATGTGGAACCCACAAGCCAGTCCTGAGCCTCTTATTGTAGTTCTATTGATGCTTTCTGTCTTCCAACACGAACACCTGTGTTTGCCAGAAGAACAGTAATTCTTTCATACTTCACGATTCCAACAGCCCCTCTCTGTAGCAGTCCTATAAAGGAATAGGATGCCATTTTTTTCTTGGGGAAATATTTTTACTTTTTAGTAGTAGGAAAGAGAAATATTGTAAGAGATATTCTGAAACTCAAGTTCCGAGCAATTCTTTTTCTCTTATTGATGTAGGATGCGGGACAGATATTCATGGCGAAGGTACTTGGATTCCATCCATCAGGAGAGACAAGTTAGCCTCATCTGATCCTGCACAAATCTCTTCCGCGCTGGCAGAGCATTTGCTGGCCTGTGGGAGGCGGGTGGAGAGACGGCCCCGTAGGCAGTCCACCCTCCTCCAAGTTTATAGCTAAGGGTGCCCCCCCCCCAGTCACCAGCTGTGGGGCCTCAAGTAAGTGACAAGCACTTTATGCCTCTGTTTCATTATCCATAAATATATCGAACACCCACCCCTAAGGGGAGGACTTAAAAATAACTTTTACAAAGCACATAGCCAGGCAACTGTCTCAGAGTAAAGTGCTCAATTTATAATGATGATTGTTATTTGTGCTTCTTAAATTCGACGATTGCTATCTACATTAATGCTTCATTAACATGGTGGATCCTGGATCTCCACACCAAAGTGGAAATGCCACACCTGAGAAACTCGTAAGTAAGAAAATGTGAGCCGGCTATGAAATCCTTTAACCAATAAGCTTGGGAGATCAAACCGCACACTTTAACTCCCTCATCCACCAAAAGGTTGAGCAAAGACTCCCCAGGCCTGCCAAGGGCCCAGGCCATGTTCATTTGTCTCTGCTCTGTCCCTTGGCACTGTGGCTGACACAGCCAGCACTCAGAGCTGTCACATGACTGGATTCTTTAACACCTTTTAACATGTTAGCAACATTATTCCTTTTAATTGCTTATGGGAGTGCTTCAAGGCGGTGGAATTCCCCTTAATTCCTACCTGGAATTCATCCTTCATCACAGAAGGCTTCGTGCCTTCCTCTCTCTTGGCTTACACAGAGGAACAGAGGAATCATCATAGACTGGCTGAGTTTCAACTTGACTCCATTGATTTTTTTTGTCAATGGCAGAGTCTCACGAGCGATTATTCTTAAACTATTCTTGTTCTATGCATGGCACAGAGGTTGGTACAACTTACTGTGATCACAGTTGTTGAAAAATCTGGGGGCTTAAGAATCAGAATATGCACGCTTACATGATAACTAGAATTTATACTTTTTTAGAAAGTCAGAAACAAATGTTGAGTCAGAGCCCAAGTAAGTGGAGAGCAGGTGATGAAGTTGTGTCCATATTTATGGGGAAACCACTACGCTACCCCTGTTGATTTAGTTCGTTCTTTGCCCATGATTTCCTTTTGTGTTGTGAGCATATTTAAGATGAGTGATTTAACATGTCTGTCTACTAAGTCCAACACCTGGGCTTCCTTATAGACAGTTTGTACTAATTTCTTTTTATTCATTTGATTGGTCCATACCTTCTTTGTGTGCTTTATAGTATTTTTTTACTGAAAACTAGGCATGTTTAATATTCTAATGTGGCAAATCTGTAAATAAGATCCATCCTTCCTCTCCTGGGGTTTGTTTCTGCTGCCTGTTGTGAACTAGCGTTCTTGGCCTTCCCAGCGGCTTCTCCAAACTGGAGCTTTAGTTGTCATGTCTGTGAAATGGAGACACCGGTTTAGTTACATTCTTTCCTGTTCTGAACTTCAGTTATCTGTCAATCACTAGCTCTTCCTCCGTGACTCTACGTGAGACTTGAATAAAGTCTCACTCGCATCCCCACTGCCACTCCCCGGGGAAGAATCTTACCCCCTGTAAGTCTCGTAGCAAAGCCAGTGGGATGCACTCACTCTACAGCCCAAGATCTTTGCCAAATCTGACTTAGTGACACAGGATAAGTAAGCGAGTAGGTAAATTATTGTGTTGGACAAAGAGCGATAAACTACACAGCAATATTTTGTTAAATGAATTTCTAACTTCTTATAATGGACAGATCCACCTTGCCCTAATCTGCCTTTCAGAAATGCCCATGAAGCCCACTCTGTGGGCACTATGGGAGCCCAAGGGACATAGTTCTTTTGAGAGTTTCGTAAAGTGCCTCCTTGTTTGTCCACGCTGCAAGCAAAGTACAGTCTGGTAAACCCCTTTCAGGATCCAAGTGAAAGGGTTAGGAGAATTTCTCACTTTTTACAAGGGAGAAACAAATATGCATGAGTTAATGGCTATGATAAAATCCCTCAGGGTGAAAGTGTTGCTTATAAATACACCTTAGTGAGACTCTTTCTGCCCTTTCTGTTTTGCAGAAGGTAAACAATTCTCCCAAAGGAAGCTTCTAAAAGTGACTGCTTAACAGCCACGTCCATACCTGTCTTAGTTTGGGTTGCTATAACAAACATTGCATAGATCAAGGGACTTCAATAAAAGAAATTTATTTCTTACATTTCTAGAGGCTCCATCTTGGTCCAAGACCAAGATGCTGGTCTATTCAGATGGTGGAGACAGTCCATTCCTGGGTCACAGATGCATGGAGTCTCGTCACCTGGTAGAGACAGAGATCATTTTTGCCAGTGTCTCTTTTTATAAGGGCACTGGTCCCATTCACAAGGGGTCCAATCCTCGAGACCTAATCACCCCCCAAAGCACCTGCCCACCTCCTCATACCAACACACTGAGGATTAGGATTCAGTGCATGAATTTTGCTGGGACAGAAACATCTAGTCAGTAACAACATCTGCCTGGCTCTCCCCTCCATCCCCCCAACATGGGACACCCTGAGCTTCTTAAACAGGTGCTGCATGTACTGTCTCAGACACACAAGGTAGAAAACGTCTATGGAGTCCCTGTTACCCCACGTTACATGGCACAAGAATCTTGGGCATGATCTGACAATAACCCAAACCTCTCATGCAATATTTTTAATTATAAGAAATACATTGTTTTTATAACTCAGTGACTGTTTTCAGATATTATAGTGAAAATTATTTAATAAAATTTATGTTTCAAGATTACAAAATTCCTTTAAAGGATGACTTTCAGAATACTCTCTTTTTCAATCTTTTTTTTTTTTTTCTTGGAGACAGAGTCTTGCTCCATCACCCTGGCTTCATCACAGCTCACAGCAACCTCAAACTCCTGGGCTCAAGCAAACCTCCTACCTCAGCCTCCCGAGTAGCTGGGACTACAGGCATACACCACCACACCTGGCTATTTGGCTAATTTTTTCTATTTTGGTAGAGATGGGGTCCCACTCTTGCTCAGGTTGGTACTGAACTCCTGACCTCAAGCAATCTTCCTGTCTCGGCCTCCCAGAGTTCTAGGATTACGGGCATGAGCCACCATGCCCGGCCACTTTTTCAATCTTTATCTCATTCTCATAGACCAAACTTTTCTCCAACTTTAATCTTTGACTTAAAATTTCAAATACTACGTTTGTGCTTTGTTAAGTTCACACTAATCAAAGCAAGTGACAACATTATCAATTAATCAGGATGATGGTGTATTTGATGTGTTAGAATGACACTCACTGGATCATAAAGCGCTCTTTTCTGAGGTTTTAATGGGGTAGGCACTTGATGGGCTTTTAAAACTTTCTTCATGCACAAAAAGCATATTTCAGAGTACAATCACACAAAGGCAGCTACTTTTCCTCTCAGTGTCTCCAAATGGCCAAAATTAGGCTCTGTAGCTCTGTAATTGCTTAAAATAAAGAGTAGTTTGCTGCCTGGCTAAATAACCAACTTCATAAAATAACAGTTAATAATAAAGTTGTTTTATCCAATCTAGGAGTTTCACGGTATCTTCAAGTTTCACTTGGCAGCACAACTCCAAGTTGATGAAGTAGAGTCTACTTTCTTGTGTAGGTATTTGGTTATCTTGGCTTAGGATGTCTGTATTTTTACAAGCATAGTAGAATTGAATTGAATATTTAATGTTTTGGGCTTCATTTCAGAGACTGTGATACCAAGTAGATTGTGTTACCAAACAGAGCAGCTACCAAGGAGATTTAAAATACCTTCAAGTTTATTTGATGTCTGCACATATATGTATAATCAGTTAACTAGTACTTAAGCTATTGTCTCCAATTAGTTTACATCTAGAAAGCAAGTCACCATATAAAATGCTTGTCTAAGATTATGTTTGGATTTTTATCATAAAGTAGTACCTTCATTAATGAGTAAAAATCATAGTTTCACACACATTGGAAATCCTATTGAAAAATATGTAACCTATGGCTACTCTATAAAATACTTGAATATACAGTTTTCATCCTAAATTTTTTAAAAAAATGAGCCAGGTAGCATTATCAAGAACACAGAAATTAATCACTTACCATGTGTATTAGTTTTGTAAATAAGCACAAACTCAGAGGCTTAACAACACAAATTTATTAACTCTCAGTTCCAGAGATCAGGAGTCTGACATGCATGTCCCTGGCCCAGAATCAAGGTGTCTACAGAGCAGCATCTCTGTCTGGAGATTGTTTCCTGCCTTTCCAGCTTCTAGAGACTGCTGATTGCCTT
>CAUYRT010077969.1:0-12267 GCA_963574885.1 Lepilemur ruficaudatus | reverse complement strand
CCCCCCGCCCCAAACCCAAAACAAAAACTTGTGTTTTTGCTCCCCCGCCCCCTCTCCCTCACTCTCTTTTTTTTTTTTTTTTTTTTTTTTTTTTTTTTTGTCAAAATGTGAGGATGTGGGCAAATGCAATTTTTCTAAAATATCAAAAGGAGATAGAAAAAAGGATGGTTTCCAAAAATGCAATATAAGAACACTGGCAATAACCAAATGCCAGCAGCTGGAAAAGTGTATGATGCTGTGAGTAAGAATCAGCCATGCCCTGTTTGATTGTGTTGGTAGATGCTGTAATGACAGAGTTGTTCTCCCTATCAGTGGTTGATGCTTGCAGAAGGGAGCCAACTGCAAAGATGCTCGTTTGTGCCTGTGATAAGCTCTAGTCCTTCGGGCAGAGCACTTGAATGCCTCAGGCTTTGGTAGTGGTCCTGTAGCTCCCAGAGAGTCACTTGTTCTGCCCCACAGCAGAGATGTGTGGAGGAGCAAAGCCAGTCAGGTTGCGTGAGCCTGGAAGCCTTTGCAAAGCCTCGGCAGGGCTCGGAGGTCATTTTCCGAGCCGCTGGAAGGAGAGTAGAGGCTGGGTCTCCATACCTGGAAGGATGCAATTCCCTGACTGGCTGTTAGGAGTGAGCTCCACCCCACTTGTGTTACCCTTGCCCTTGGGCATGTTCAACTCCTAGGGTGCTGGTGCTGCGGGCTGGGATCTTCCCTGCCAGGAGAACCCACCCTAGTCCAACAGTGCGGCTTTACTGTGGGGGGATGGGTGCATCCCCAGATCACTGCGTCTCAGACCTCCCACAGTATTCTCCCGTCAGTTCCGCCCACATGGGCTCCCTTGCCTCCCAGGTCCTGTTTCCAAACCTTCCCGCTATGTCCCTCATCAACCCCCTCAAGTCCTGGGGGCACAGGATCTGTCCTACGTATCAGACCCACTGGCGTACATCTCCACAAAATGCCAGCAGGCAGGAAGTTCCCAGATCAGGCACCCTGGGTCCACTGCAGGTCCTCAAGGAGAAAGGCAAGGCTTGGGCCCCAGTCCAGTTTCTGCGGAAACCTCAGACTACAGGACCAGCCAGCTAGGGAGAGGCGACTGCTTCCCAAATTGTTGGCTTAAACTTCTCTCTCAGTTGCAGTGGGTAGGGGAGGGGCAGGGAAGGGTAAGAGTCTGAATGGAAGAAAGCTGGCTCTCCAGCCTCTCAGGGTACTCTCCTTGGAGGGGAACCCCACACGGAATGTCCAGGCTCTGGGATCACACAAGTTCTCCCCACAATTCTGTGGTTGCTGCAGTGCTTGGGCTTATGGGGGTGGAAAAGCTTACAAGCCACTTGGTAGCCCATGATCACTGAAGGAGTGTGGCAGGAAGAAAGGGATCCCCCTCTTACCCCTTCACTGGGTTCTCAGCCTCTCTGGGTTTGGTCCTCCTCGATGTCTTTTCCCCCTCTATACTCTTCCTTCTTTGTGCAATTTTCCTCCCTGAGGTCCCCAGCAGGCTCCAGCACTTCTCTCTCTGACCTGCACCTGAGCGACAACCCCTCTCCTTTATCTGAAGCCCTTCCTTCCCTCGGGGCAGTCTGGCAAGCCCTGTCTCTACTCAGCCTTCTTTCCCCCTCCCCCACTTTTTTCATGCATGTCCTGAAATCTTTTTTTGCCTTCTTTGTATTGGTTTTCAACTTTCTCTTCAATCCTGTTCCTCTTATTTGCCATCCGTATTCTGAATTCCATTTCTGACATTTCAACACTTTCCTTTCGGTTGGAGTCCATTACTGTAGATCCCTCAAAGGTATCAAACTAGCTTGTTTTTTCGTATTTCCGGAATTCTTTTGCTGGTGTCTTTTCATCTGAAACCTCTTCTGTCACTCAGGGCAGATAGGTTTGCGTCACACCCGTCCTCCTTTGCTGAGAACTCTCCTACTTAGCGAGAAGAAGGAGCAGTCCCTATATGGCACTTCTGTGACCTGCTCTGTGAGATTGACCTGGCCAGGAAGGGAGGGTGGATGCACTGAGAGCCTGTAATGCAGCTGCTCTGAGTTGTCCTGTTCCCCTGCAGTTGTCACAGTCCAAGTGCTGTATGATCTTCATGCAGAGAGTTGGATCATTCCCTAGGCCATGATGGAACCTCAAGTAGAGGGGCTGGGCAAGTCCCTCTCCACGGAGGATGGCATTGTGGGAGATTGCTCTGCCCAGATCGCTCTGTGGCAGTGCCATTTGCTGCCTGGTGGGTCTATTAATATTGTCATGGGTGTCAGGCCTATGGGGGTTCACTCCAGCCCGGTACAGGTGTGATGGTGGCTCAAGGCTGGTGGATCCCTGGTGGAGTGTTTGACTGGACAGTGGGAGCAGTTCCTGCCAGGAAGCAGGTGGGAGCTGCAGGTTCAGGCAGCTGCACAGGAGTCTCAGAGGAGGGGCCACAGGGCCCAGCAGCAGTGCAGTAGCTGTGTGGGCTGGGATGGGGTCAGATGGCAGCACAAGAACCACAGGGGCAGAGCCACAGGGCCAGGTGGCAGTGTGGGAGTCATAGAGGCCGAAGAGCTGAGCTACCAGGTAGCTGAGGCTCTCCCTCTGCCCAGGTGCTATGGAGGTAGTCACCTCAGGGCTTCTCAGGTGGCATCTATGGCACCTGTTCAACTTGAATCCCCTGTGAGGAGGAAGGGTGCTCAACAGCACTCACTGTCCCTTCTCCCTCCGTGGTCTTCCTGGAGCAGTATGGAGGCAGCTGGAGCAAAGCTGAGCCCTGTTTAGACCTAGCCTCTGAATCTGAGAGCTCAGAATGGTGTCAGTTGAAGTGACCCAGCAGCGGAAGCCACTGGGTCCCTGCTGTGCACACTGTCCAGTGCAACATTCTTGCACAGACACCAAGCAGCAACCTGATCAGTCTGGAGGTCTGTGGTGGTGCCCCCCCCCGGCCCCCAGCTCAGGCCCAGTGCCCACTTGGGGAGCATAGAGCCCCAGGGTTCCCTCCTTCCTTCCCCACATATGGATGCCTCCTCCAGGTACCTTCCAATCTTGCCCAGTGGATCATCCCGTCACCTTCTCCTTCACTCTGAATGTCCCTCATTGCTTCTCCAATGATTCACAATGCTCTCTCCAAGACGGCCTATCCATAGGTGGGCATCCACCCGCAACTTTCGATCCTCTCCTTGAGAGTAGCATGTGCAGGCTGCCTCTAGTCCTCTGTCTTGCCCCCTCATCCCTAATTTGATTTTTAAAAAGTGTTCAAGCAGAGAGTGAAAGAAAAGCTGCAGGTTCCCATTGTGTTTGGGTTGCATCAACAAAGGATGAGTAGCTTATATTATTGTCCCTTGTATTACAGCTAACAGAAACCTATCGAATAACTACAGACCCACAAAGGAAGCAAACTAACAAACACTGAGCAGAACAAACAATCCTTAGATTAAGTCCGGGGCTCCCTGACTTACATGGCTGCTGCTCACTCACAAAAAGGAATGTGAGTTCTAGCTGAGGTAATTTGATATGTCGGAAAAAATTCAATCAGGAAACAAGTTTTCATATCCCTCTGCCACTCCCTGTGTAAATTCTGCAACAGGCTCAGCATGTAATCTTGGTTTACCCCTTAGCAAACAGGGAAGATAAAATCTTACCTGCTTAAAGAGAGCCCTAATCTCTTGGAATGTCTTCCAGCAGCTACCTTATGGATTTATTGCTGCAACTGGAGTCAGTCTTTCTAAGTTTCGTATTAGGCTAGGACATTGACTCCAAGATGCAACAACTGCTCAAAATGCATTGCTATTAAAATGACAATGAGGTGAAATGATGTCTTCATAAGCCGATACATATTTTATAGATGGGACTGTGTATAGTTTTTGTACTAATAGTAATTTAATGAGCACTTCTGTTTGTTACAGATTGGCTAATCCATTTTTTATTTCCTCTAGTTTGGGTCAAGCCCCTTAGTAATTGGCCTCTAGACAATTTCACTGAAATTCAGTTTTTTTAAATGGAGGTCTAGATAATGTATGTTATTAAACAGTCTGCTTATGAAAGAAAATTTCTAATCTGATGTCTGTGTCAGATAACGTACCCTGGAGGGTTGCCATCTGGTTCATGTATTTTTAATAATTTCAAGATTGGGTTACTATAGTTCAGATCTACAGTGTTCTTTGTTTTATGTGGTCTAAAGTTAAAATGAGTCACTGTAAAAACAGAATCAACAACTGCCTTTGATTGAAAGGGGTATGGGGTAAAGACATCCAATTTGCTTGTAATGGGAGCATGTTGTTAAAAACAACATTTACATCTCAAATACAAGCTCAATTGGAAATCAACACAAAGGGACAAAACTTTTGCTTTTAAGAATTTAACTATTAATAGTTGTGAAATTTTCTAATATTAGGGCAGCTTTGATTGAAAAGTTTAAATACTAAATATTCATTCTACAAAGTAATATTCATGTTCTTTTGAAGGAATTACGTGAGAATATTAGTCATTTTAAATACATCAGGCACACTGCGTGCTGCTTTAACAATTAAAGGATATCCCAACTAACGAGGAGAATTAATGTTGCTGACAAAATGATTCATTCCCAGAGAGAAAACCATAGAGTGGAAAATACAAAAAGAGGGTTTTTTAAATGATCTTTTCTTATTTTTAGGCAAACATATCGATTTTTTATTTACATTTAAACTTTCCTTTTTCCCATATCTTTTTAAATTCATAATTGATAGTAACAAATTGTACTTTGTGCTAATGAAGTTTGAAATTAGAAAAACATCTGACAAAATATATTTACCAAAATAATTTGACATATTACCAATTTAAAAATTAAAATTGTACTAAAGTTAAATGAGAAAATCACACATTCTTCTTGACAGTGATTGATGTTTATGTATAATCTTCTTTATGTATATACATAGATATATAATTAAAATCACAATAAGCTTCTGATAGACTATACTACATAATTTTGTTATTTAATATTTATTCTTTAATATGTCATTTTAAATAGCTATGCAATATGGCATTCCATTGATGTATCATAATTTATTTCACTCTGTTGTTACATATTTATGTTGCTTCCACTTTTATTAACATTTTTACACAAACATTCAACTTTCTGAATAGATTCTTAGAATAAATCAAAAAAGGGAAAACAGTGAATCCTAGGGGCTCATGGTACATATTTCAATTATTTTTCTTTCTAACAATTTTATTCCAGCTAGCAGTATAAATCTCACCCCTGCCTCATTGGTATATTGTTACTATCATTTTTAAAAATGTGTATTACTTTAGTGCTTGAAAAATTACCTTGATGACTACTGAGCTTCATTACATTTCTACATGTATTCTCATGTATATTTATTCTTCTATAAATTTTTTGTTCATATTCATTTCTCAGTTTTTGGAAATATACTTTTTTATGTTTATCTTTTCTCTATTGATCTTTATCTCATTCTCACTGCTTAAAGGTAGAAAAATAAAAACAATGTCAGTTATGTTGTACTAAACATGAAAGAAGGGTACAGAAAGGCTTCATATCATTCCTCAGTTTCAAGACTGGGGGAGTTCTGGGCAGGTTGGAGCTTAGGGAACATTTAAAAGAGAAGTGGGAGAAAAAAGCCAGAAGGAACTTAGAAGTTGATATATTTGAGATAATTTTTATTTAACTTTTATTTTACAGATAAGGAAAGTGGGGCAAGTTAAAGCTGGTTGATGGTAAGACCAAGACGAGAGCTGAAACCCAGGTCATCTGACCACAGATTAACAGATTCACATTTGGGAAGACAGAATCTTCTAGATCCCTTTGGTACTGTACCTCAGGCATGTCATAGGCAGAACCAGAGTACATCCTTGGTTTGGTGCTGGGAAAAGGAGTGTTGAGTCCATAAAGTGGGGAACACTTCCAAATTGCTATTTTTTTCTCCCTACTTTTCTTGTGGTGTAAGATTTCACTGAAGTTCAACCTCCAAATGTGCTGAGAGATTCTGGCTGATTTTGTCCTGGGTTTAGGATTTGGCCTTCTTTAAGCTCAACTCACTGTACTAGAAGGCAGCATAACAAAATTTGATTTGAATAGGATCCTTCCTAAAATATCGATGATACAAAGCTGATTAACAAGATTTTTGCAATAATCCAATGAACTTTGAATTCTAATGTGCCATTGTTTAAAGAGGTATACTTAATAGCATAAAGATGAATTATGATAATTGAATCAAAGTTCAATCAGAAAATGTTTGAACTTGGAACCCACCTGGTTCTTGAACATTCCTGTCTTTGATAAATCCATTAAAAACTGGGAGTAAATTTGCAGAGTAAAGTTGACTGGTATTCCTACAAGTTTTTTGTGTTTCTTCATGCATAAATATAATTATAGGTTATATTATGTATTCAAGTGCAATCATTTGGATCACTGTGTAGAGAAAAATTCTGAGTCAAAAATCAGGAACATCAGAGTTAAAATGATCATTTGACTATGCCTGCTGTATGTCCAGAAGAAGGAAACAGCAGTCAAATATTTGTCACATCTCTGTGCCATCACCAATATTCAGAAAAGAATATGACAGAAATAATGTTTATGGGCACAAAAAGAATAGAGACCCATTAGTTTCTCTGTATTGTGGGTCTAATAGGCTTGACTATGAATCACATTCCTGATCCTGTTCAAGGATATCTTACAGAAAAATAAAAGCCATCTTGAAACTTCTTTCCCATGAATATAGGACTAAATTTTTAAAGTCCTTTAAAAGAAGTAAAATTTCTAACTTAACTTTTCAGTTGTTTCCCTTTGAATATTAAATATTAAAACTGTTCTCCAACATTTCAAACATATGATAAAGAAAAGGCTTTACTTAGTTCTCCACAGTGAATTTAACTGGTATGAAAAATCTGCATAGATGTAACTACAGCCCTTAATTTCTTTTTACTAAAAACACTGATGGCTGCAGTTATAAAGTGTTAACTACTACTATCTGTTAAATAAAATGAAAATATGACCCCAAAATAAGAGTTACATCTCTCAGGAAAAATAATATATAAACAAAATACAAATACAACCCTAAAATAACTTTCACATTTCTCAAGAAAAAGTAATTTTTACTTTTTAAAACATGCAATTTACTAGCAGCTCCTATAATCACAGTGATTCTCACATTAGCATAGAGTATATGCTCATATTTTTATAGTCTGGCAGTTCATCGAACCAATCTTTTTGTTGTTCTTGCTATTTAGATCTTGATTTTAACATTCATATATCCTAAGAGAACATGAGTGAATAAATTGAGTTTGATTCTTTGAAATTTCTTCATATTTAACCCATGCATCCCTTTTGAATAAAACTACATCCACATATTAGTATTTACAGCACCCATACGAGAACTTAAGGCACATGTCAGTCTTATGGAAGAAAATAATAAATTATGACATCTGTGAAAATGGCTCCCGAATCCATTTGGCCCTATCTGTTCTGAATTTCAGATGCACATTTCCAACTTTTTTGTAGACACCTGCATCAATACCTCATGTGTCCCTATTTTTCTTATAGTATCACCAATCACTTTTAACCAGAAAATGCTTCTGTTTTTCATTATTCCTTCTCCCATTTATCCTACATGTAATAAGTCACCAAGTCTTTCCCAGAATATTATTATACTCATTATTCCTCTCATTCCTGTGGCCCCAACGTAATTGCCATAATAACCACCAAATAAGGAGGCTGACCTCAATCATAAGTCCCACTCTATACTCTCTAGGTTACAAAAAGCACTCAATAGACATTAGGTATATAAAACCCTGGCAGGCTCAATTAGCACTTCAATTTAAAGACTCCAAGTTGTCTCACGAATTAGCTCTCACCATCTACTGCCACACCTGTGACCATGCTAAACTGAGTGGTAGAAGCAGATGGCAGAGATTCCAGTATTACTTTCTTCTTATTTTTCATTCATAAATAGCTATGAGAAATGTACCAATGGCAAGAGTCCTTTCTCAACAGTGATGATACTCTTTAAAACTTGTGAATACATAGTTTCCTCCCACCACCAAGCTAGATCCTGAGCAAAGGTTTTAGAATGACACTTCTCAACAGAAGGTCTTAAAAGAGTCCACATTCTTGTAATCATACATGAAAAATGCTATTTGTCACACCTTGCAGACAGATCTTGTGACATGCAGCCACATTCTCCAATAAAAGAAACCAGTGATCCTAGTAGAAATGGCTGCTTCTAGGGCTAGAGTAGTAAATATAAAAGAGGAGCCTGGAGCACTGTTAGTACAAGAGAGAGAAAGTGCCTCCCAAAAATCACAAAATGGTGCAGATATTTCAACAGAACACAATGGTGCAGATATTTCAACAGAACGCAGAGGGGCATCAGACATGCAGATCCAGGAGATGATGTCAGGAGTGCAGCTCTGAGGCCATGCTGTTAGAGCCGCCATAATTCTCTGAGCTAACCCGATGATTGCTTGTCAGGAATAAGATCAAGATACATGTACCAGGTACAAGAACTATCCTGAAAGTTGTCTGAGCGTCACCATGGTCAAGTTACTCTCAACTTCATGAAATACAGGGAGAATGCTTTCAACTTATCCATATTAAGTATAATGTTTGCTGAAGGTTTGTCATGTGTGACTTTTATAACTTTGAGATATGTTCCTTCTGTGTTTAGTTTGTTGAGGGTTTTTTATCATGATAGGGTGCTGGATTTTGTCAAATGCTTTTGGTGCCCTCTGTCACCACTTCTATTCAACACATTGCTGGAAGTCCTAGCCAGAACAATAAGGCAAGAGAAAGAAATAAAGATGTCACAATTGACAAAGAGGAAGTCAAACTATCACTTTTTGCTGACAATATGATGTTATATCTAGAAAACCCCAAAGACTCCACCAAGAGACTCCTGGAATTGATAAATATTAATAAATTTAGCAAAGTTTTAGGTTACAAAATCAATGTACACAAATCACTAGTGTTTCATTATACACTAATAACAGTCAAGCTGAGAGTCAAGTCAAAGACTCAATACCATTCACAATAGCTACAGAGAAAGTAAAATACCTAGGAATGTATTTAACCAAGGAGGTAAAAGATCTCTACAATGAGAACTAGGAAACACTGAGAAAAGAAATCGCAGATGACACAAACAAATGTAAAACATGTAATGCTCATGAATTGGTAGAAACAGTACTGTATTGGCACAAAAACAGACAGACCAATGGAACAGAACAGAGAACCCAGATATAACACCACCCACATACAGCCAACTGATCTTTGACAAAGCAGACAACAGTGTACATTGGGGAAAGACGCCCTATTCAATAAATAGTGCTGGCAAAATAGGATAGCCACACGCAGAATAAAACAGGATCTATATCTCTCACCGCTCACAAAAGTTAATTCAAGATGGGTAAAATACTCAAATGTAAGGCATCAAATTGTAACAATTCTAGAAGAAAATGTAGGTAAAACTCTCCTAAACAAAGAATTTGATATTGGCCTAAACAAAGATTTATGATGAAGACCACAATGGCAATACAGAAACAAAAATAAATCAATGGGGCTTGATTAAATTAAAAGGCTTCTGCACAGCTAAGGAAATAATCAAAAGAGCAAATAGACAACCTCCAGAATGGGAGAAAATATTCTCAAGCTATACATCCAATAAAGAGTTAATAGCCAGAATCCACAAAGAACTCAAACAAATAAGCAAGAAAAAACAAACAGTCCCATTAAAAAGTGGGCAAAAGATATGAACAGAAGCTTTTCAAAAGAAGATAGACAAATGGCCAATATATGAAAAAATACTCAACATAACTAATCATAAGAGAAAGGCAAATTAAAACCACAGTGAGCTATCTTACCTCAGTTAGAATGGCTTTATTAAAAAGTCCAAAAATAGCCCGGGCACAGTGGCTCACATCTGTAATCCTAGCACTCTGGGAGTCCAAGGCTGGAGGATCGCTCAAAATCAGGAGTTCAAGACCAGCCTGAGCAAGAGCAAGACCCTGTCTCTACTAAAAATAGAAAGAAATTAATTGGCCAACTAAAAATATATAGAAAAAATTAGCCAGGCATGGTGGCACATGCCTGTAGTTCCAGCCAGCTACTTGGGAGGCTGAGGCAAAAGGATTGCTTGAGCCCAGGAGTTTGAGGTTGCTGTGAGCTAGGCTGATACCACAGCACTCTAGCCAGGCAAGAGAGTGAGACTCTGTCTCAAAAAAAATAAAAATTAAAAAATCCAAAAATAGATGCTGGCATGGATGCACAGAGAAAGGAACACTTATACACTGTTGGTGGGACTGCAAATTAGTACAGCCTCTATGGAAAACAATATGGAGATTCCTCAAAGAAATAAATGTAGACCTAGCATTTGATCCAGCAATCCCACTATTGGGTATCTACCCAAAGCAAAAGAAGTCATTTTATCAAGAAGACACCTGCACTTGAAAGTTTATTGCAGCATGATTCACAATTGCAAAGATGTGGAATCAACCCAAGTACCCATCAATTCATGAGTGGATTAACAAAATGTGGTTGATGTATGGAGTATTCTTCAGCCATAGAAAGATGAATTAATGCCTTTTGCAACAATGTGGATGGAACTAGAGAGCATTCTCCTAAGCGAAGTATCTAAAGAACGGAAAAACAAACACCACATGTACTCACTGTTAAACTGGAACTAACTGATGAGCCCACGTATTCACAGTGAAATAAAACTCCTCAGTGAAAATTAAGCAGACGGGAGGAGGGGATGGACACAAACCTACCTAACAGGTCCAATGAACACCATTTGGTGATGGGCACACTTATAGCCATGCTTCAAGCATTATAAAAGCATTTGTACCCTCTTAATAGTTTGAAATAAAAATTTTAAAAATGTACAAAAACAAAAACAGGGAGAATTCAGATGGCTCTCATCCCAAATTGACCCAGACTCTTGAGTTAGAGTGACAGTAGAGGCAAATTTGGCTTCCTGATTTGTTTTACTAAAGGAGTGGCCTTTTTAGAGCTACTTTTGTTTAAAAAAGTCCCAATTACAACTAATGTGAGAATGTAGGTGAAAAATATATGGATAACCCCACTTCCCTATCCTTAATCCAATCACTTTCAGTGCTTTATACCAATATAAGCTTCTGACCTGAGCAGTGAACCATTTCTGTATTATGCAGAATTCACTGAGAAACACAAAGCAAATATAGGCCCATATGTGCATGCTCTGCCTTGAATAAACAACAGATTAAATAATAACAAGAATAATTGAATTATGTTTCTAAAAACTTCATGAGGAAATGAGTCTCTGGTTAGTAACTAGATGAGTTTGCTTCTTAGAGTGATGTTGCAATTCTTACATCACCAGCAAGATCATGATTTTTAGACTTACAGAGACAGGGCCCATTTTGGATGATAGAGGGTATATAGACCCTGATGATACAAGTAACATTTAATGTCATTGAATCAGGGAATTGGTAGAACCTCAGCCCAAAATAAAAAAAAAAAAAAGTTCAAGATATTATCATTCATTCATCTAGAGGTTGAGGGCTGCAGGTATCCAAAGGGGCACTCTTAGGCGACAGAGCTAGTAAGATAGGGAACCTGTGAATATGTGAAGGGCATATTTTGTCCATGGGAATAGACCAGGTCTGGCAACGTAGTCCAGAGATGGGCAAACTACCAGCCTGCAGGCCAAATTTGGCCCTATTTTCCTAAAGCTTTATTGGAATGCAGTGCATTTGTTTACATGTTGTCTGTGGCAGCTTTCCCACTACCACTGCACAGTTGAACGGTTGCAACAGAGACAGTATGGTTCACAAGCCTGAAACATTTACTACTTGCCCCTTTGTAGAAAAAGTTTGCCAACTTCTGACATAAAAAGCAGGTTGCAAGCTGGATTATCTTGAAGATTTGTGGCATTCTCTACAGTTGTTTTTCTTTTTATTCCTGATTTTTTAGTAATCAATATATTTAAAATGTTCAATTGTGTCTCAGTTAAACTATAATAAAATGAGAACAAGGTCCTTTCTCTAAATTTGGACCAGAAGGTTAAAGGACAAGCTGTGCTCCTGGAAACTATAATGGGAATAGCAAATAATCCCAAAGGGATGGCAAGAGCTCCAATGTGAAGCTCATTTCTATCACGAGATTCTCCTCCAGTGCCAACCTCAGAAGGCAGTATTTCTTTACATATTCTGCCATTGATATTATTTTATTAACTAGAATATATTTTTCATCTGCTTATGAATAAATGAAAGATGCTTACAATAACATAACATAAAATGGAATTCTTTTTGGAGGTGACACAAGACCCGAAGAATGGGCCCCACTTGTAC
>CAUYRT010077965.1:0-15869 GCA_963574885.1 Lepilemur ruficaudatus | reverse complement strand
GACTTGAGCGATCCACTCACCTTGGCCTCCCAGAGTGCTAGGATTACAGGTGTGAGCCACCGTGACCAGCCCATTCTAAGTTTTTTTAAAGTGAATTTTCACCTCATAAGAAAAATTGCAGGCTGAGCGCAGTGGCTCAGGCCTATAATCCTAGGCAGAAGCATCGCTTGAACCCAGGAGTTTGAGGTTGCTGTGAGCTAGGCAGATGCCACGGCACTCTAGCCCAGGCAACAGAGTGAGACTCTGTCTCAAAAAAAAAAAAAAATGCAGCAGTTTAATTATAGCAGCCACCTATCTTTGGAGCACAGCTTAGAGGAGTAAGTACAAAAGGACAGAAAACAATCCCAAGCTATACAGTCCATAAACTATAGAGTTTACGAATTTATAAACTATAAAATGCTCAAGCCTTTAAACAGCATCTATTTTCTTACATTATGAGACACTTCATTTATTCTTTCAATAAATAAAGTTTTATTCATGTGCCATGTACCGATTGATCTAGGGGCTGGGGATAAAGCAGTGCACTGTTCTTTTATTCTAGTCGAAAGAGATACACAGGAAACAAAATAAGGAAAATACATAGCATGTTTGAAGGTAGAAAGTACAGAGAAAAATAAAGCAGGTAAGGGGGATAGCAGTATGGGGAGATACTGCAATTTTAATAGGTTGAATAGTGAAGGCCTTATTAACAAAGTTTAGGTGTCTATGTTCCCAGCCCATAACAGATTAGATAAACTAAGAGTACAATTGGTGCCCACTGACAACAGCAAAAGGAAGGAATATGAGGAGAGATTTAAAGGAACTTAAAGAATTAGGCACAAGAATTATGCCTGTAGTACCTAAAAAGCAACCCATATGCTCTCACAGATCTCTAGGCATTATTACACTACAGCACTGATGAGAGGACACAGCTATGAAAACTGATTCATTAGGCAAAGGAATAAGCTGAGTAATTTTCATAATAGTTTCCAACCCATACCTAATATGTGAGAAGTTTGGAGATTGGCTACTCAAAATGTAGTCACCTGGGAGCTTGTTAGAAATGCAGAATCTTAAGCCTCATCCTAAACCTACTAAACCGAACTAATATTTTAACAAGATCCCCTGGTGATCTGTTTGCACCTTAAAGTTTGAGAAACACTGCTCTAGGGGTGGAAGCCAGAATTTATGTTTTTTAAAAAGCTCCCCCAATAATTTCAATAATTAGCTCACTTTAGAAACCACTGTCCAATAAGAAAACTACTGATACTTTTAATGATGATTCTGTATTATAAAGAAAAGTTTAAATTATCTTCAAACAGTTGTATCTGTTTTTTAGATTTTTTTCTTTTTATTATCCTAGTAACATTATAACACTAAAAGGTAAAAAAATCACTCATAACTGCACCTTGTTGATACATTAACAGGTTTTAAAAAAAATCCTGTTTTATCTATATGCACGCATATTAAAAATGTCATAATCAAAATACTAGACCACAACTTTGTATGTGTACCTTGCTTGCAAAGTAAGGAGACAATGTGCAAAACTTTAAGCATCCAATTGGGTTAAAATTTGGAAGCCTAAAGTTTTAAGTGTTTGTTAACTGGAAAACTTACTTCAGAACAAAAGTGAACATACAGATATCACTCTATGTTGAAAGACAAAAAGAAATATAGGCTTTCTATTCTCAGCTGCATACCAATGACCTTTCAAAAACTGAACACTTGGCTCTGAGCATATATTTTTTTCTAGAGAGAAAAAGAGTCATCTAGTGAGGATTTTCTAGTCTGTAATCACAGCTCTTCAGTACTGAAAGGTAGTCTTTATCTAATGAAGGAAAATAAACTCATAGCACATAATTGCCCATTGGAAGAGAAACCTCACTACAAAATTACCTCCTTTGTTTTGTTTAATTAAAACACCTGTGGCCTAACTCATTACCTTTAAGAGTTTCATTTTCTCAGCCTTGAAGAGCCCTATGTGGACAGTAGGAGTGTGAACTCCCCACTCTAGCTCTCTGCCTCAGTTGCTGCCAGAAACACATTTCAAGGACTCAGATAAGCTGGCCTTATAGAGAGAAGAGAAAAATAAAGAGCACCTGCAACAGCTTTGCAGCTGCTTTTGTTATCTGTTTTTCCCTCTGAAGCAGAGGGGGAAAAAAGCCATTTTCACCCTATAAAACTCCAAACAGCTTTTCCTCAACTGCCTCGCACTTCCCTTCTTTTCTCTCCCTCCCTTCCTTCCTTTTCTTTCTCTCTCTCTCTCTCTTAAAAATAAACTTTTATATATCCTAATCGCTCTGAAAAATCTTTCTTACTAGGTGCATGAGCACCTAGTGAGCTTTCTACCTTTTCAAGTATGTGATAAAAGAATTTAAATAGTAATTAATATTAACAGCTAAGCATTATTAGGCATTTTAATAATAGCTAGGCATTATTAGAAGGAATTTACATGTATTAGCTCAGTTAATCTTTTTGATAACCCTATGTGGTAGGTACTATTTGATTCCCATTTTACCAATGAGGAAACTAGGTGTGGAAAGGTTAAGTATTTTGCCTAAGTTTATAAATATTAAAAGAGAAATTCAAACTCAAGGGATTGGGGGAGTGGAGGCTTCGGAGTCCAGGTTTTAACTTACTCCAGTATTAACAGTTCAAACAACAGAACACTGTGTTAGCAAAGCAATATAATTTGAATAAAAAGACAAATTTGTGAGGAATAAAATCAAAAGTTAAAACAAGCAATATAATCAATCTATTTTCTATTGCACCAAGATGGGGATCAAAATAGATAAAATAGACAGGTCTACTACAGAAGTTTATTGCTTTTAAAAAGCAAGACATAAAATATAGGAGAGATTAAGTTGGATTTCAAAAATTCTTAATAACAGAATGAGTGAATGAGAAAGTACATTTTAGAAGTGATTCTATAAAAGTCAATTAAATTTTTATGTTCTATGAAAAAATGAACTGTGTCTTTAAAGAGAATTACAACAGGAAGAAATAGGGGATTAACTTTATTCTTAATCAAACTTTCTATTGTGATGAGTCACAAAATACTAATTCTTAAAATTAGAAATACTACAAGGACATAAAATTTAAATGCTATGACTTCTGTATATTAAAGTACCTATATATTTATTCAGATAAACTTATTAATGGCCACTGGAAATGGTTAGAGCACTTTTAAAAATTATAGGGTTGTCTGACACTAATTAGAATTAATGAGCATATATTTTATTTGATTAAAACAAATAAATTATTTGTAAAATAATATACAGTACATTTAACTTCAAATTTCACCAATAATCTTGGTTATTGAAAGTTAGTACCTTGCACTTTTCCACTTCCTCCTCAATTTTCTCAACAATAGCTGCATCCAGAATTTGTAAATCACAAGAAGAACGAGACAAAGTACTGACAGGATGTCCTTTTAGCCAAGTAATAATTTCTTGCACTTTCTCAGCACTACAGTAAAAACAATAAATTTTTTTTCATATTGATTAAAACTTTGAGGGCTTATATAAAAGGCCTAATATAAACCTTCTGAGGGCTATGAATTATAAAAGACATCAAATTTATATAATTAATAATTACTGAACTTAAATTAATTGGGACTGATTATAAATTCAACATAAATATGAACATAATCCCTCTCAGTAATAAAAAAAATCACAAAAATTATTTTTAAAATATTTATTGATATAAATGAAATAAAATTTTTAATCTCTTAAAGCAAAAATGAAACAATACAAAATAAGAAACAAGGTAACAAGAAATTCTTGACAAATTAGTTATACCTCTCATTGGAACCACTATGTTGAACTACGAGGCAATAAATACCACAAATCTAGCTTACCCATTCTCATTTTCTCCAGGCCAGATGTCATCTTCATAGAAAACATCCTCTTGGCTATTTTTGGCTATATAACTGAATAGTTCTGGGGCTCTGGCCAAACAAAGAAAAACATTGCTATAAAATATATATGGCTAACTTCACATAAATATTCTATGAAATAATTTTGGATCCTAAGGGGACATATAAAGCATATTGAGGACAAATTATTATAATATTAATAAGGGATAATATTAATAAAGGAGACAGAGTAAAAGATTTCAAAGTCAGAGTATTCCCAGGCCGTCAAAAAACTCCCACTGGCTGAGGTTCAATTCATAAACTTAAAATAAATTTCAATTACTGACTCTATCACCTTTAATTATGATGTAAATGATGGACAAAAAATAATAGTAGAGGTTCATTTTCTAATTTTCACAACAAAGCTGGAGCACTCTATAATACAGCTAAGTTTCTTCTGATATTCCTCAAAACTCCATTTCTTTCTGAATAGTACAGAACTTTCAGGTACACAGAGCAGATTGAACATGTGCTTATCTTTGGTTCCTCTCTAATCCAATAAAAGGACAGTAAAGTATAAAAAAGGGCATATACCTAAAAAGGGGAAAAGAGAGGCAAAGGATCTGATGGCATATATAAGTTGTTAACAAAATTTTAGAAATTAGAAACTGGATGGATGAGTGTTAACTGATTTGACAGACAAGAATAAGCTGAATCCTAAACCACCAATAGGGGAAGTCAAAAAGAAGCAAATTGGTTTGAACCATAGAACTCTGCAAAAGCTCTGGAATTATAGGCTCCAAGGTAGGCTGTAGGGTAGAGTGAGGTTTGGTAAGATTTTAGTTGAAAATTTGTATGACAAGCAGTTCGTGTGTCATGTGGTTACTTGCCTACCCTCTCAGCATAAGATCTGTAGCTTATATCTTGGAGAGGTCAAATAGGAGATGTTCTAGCCTTGGGTGTACCAGGCACCAGTAGTTGCAGGTGAGGTGAGCACAAGGAGAGGAAGACAGGTGTCATATTGAAAACAGGGAATTAATGAAAGCATAAATACTACATAATGTGTTGCTAGGAAGCATAATGTCTCTAGGGAGCAGACTCTGAGATGGATATAAGCATGCAGGAAGTTTAGTAGGGAGTACTTACGGGATATCAACACCTGTGGACGGGAAGAGAAAGGAAGGAAGCAGAATTGGGCACAGGGAGAAAGTTGGGCTGCAATTAACTCTTAATGAATTCCTTGGCCAACCCCACAAAGATCTCAAACCAGGATGACCCTTCAACTTGTCCTGAATTGAGGCAATCAGGTTGGCTAGGCCTTTACACCTTCTTATAGATTGGGCATTGGCTCTGTGGTTGTTGTGAGAAGAGAATGTAACTTTGTGTGAGGCAGTTCTCTTCTAGGCAATTCCTGGAGAGAGCTCACAGCTGAAGGATGTCAGAAAGCAGCACTCCTGCTGCCAGGGGAATGGGTCTTTCAGTCCTGAAAAGAGATCCTGGCGGGGTGTATCACAGTATCTACTAGGTAATAAGACTCCCTGTCCTTGGGTAATTTCCAGAATACTGGCAATCAGTTTTGTCCCCGATATCCATTCCCCAAGGAAAAGGCGGGAGGATACTTCTCTGGGACAGAAAAGATATACATATAGGTGCACTAAATGTCCAATCAGCTTGTTAGTGCCTTATTCATAAATATAATTGGACATCAAAGAACCACCAGACAAGTAAAAAAAATTTTTAACATGAAAAAAAGGCCAAATCAAACAGGAAAAAGTAAGAACAATTTGGAGAAAACAGAAAACACAAAGAAAAAAAATCTAGAATTACTATCTTCAGAGAAATAAAAAAACATCCCATTCATTATGAGAACAAGATGCTATAAAAAAAGGAACAGCTAGGCCGGTCGCGGTGGCTCACGCCTGTAATCCTAGCACTCTGGGAGGCTGAGGCTGGCGGATTGCTCAAGGTCAGGAGTTCGAAACCAGCCTGAGCAAGAGTGAGACCCCCGTCTCTACTAAAAATAGAAACAAATTAACTGGTCAACTAAAAATATATAGAAAATATTAGCCGGGCATGGTGGCGCATGCCTGTAGTCCCAGCTACTCGGGAGGCTGAAGCAGGAGAATCGCTTGAGCCCAGGAGTTCGAGGTTGCTGTGAGCTAGGCTGATGCCACGGCACTCTAGCCCGGGCAACAGAGTGAGACTCTGTCTCAAAAAAAAAAAAAAAAAGGAACAAGGACACACTTCTAGAAATTAAAAATAATTAAACAGAAATTTTAAAATGATGGAAGATAAAGTTGAGGAAATTTCCCAGAGTAGAAGTATAACAATATAGACAATGGAGGAGGAGAAGTAAGATAATTAAGAGGATAATAAGAGGATCAATCCAGAAGGTCTAAGATCTAATTAACAGGATTCCCAGAAATGGAGAACAGAAAAAATGGTGAGGAGGAAATTATCTAAGAAATAATACAAGAAAGCTTCTCAGAATTGGAAGGGCATGAGTTTCAAGCCTCAATGGGCTGAACAGCAGAAGGAAAGAAAAAAGAACCATACCAAGACACACATCATCACATTATTAAACAGCAGTGGCAAAGGAAAACCTATATAATGGGTACAACGAACACTCTCTGGGTGATGGGCACACTTATAATCCTGACTCAACCATTACAAAAGCGATCCTTATAACTGAAAACATTTGTACCTCCATAATACTTTGAAATAAATTACAAAGAGGAAAATCCTAAACAGTTTCAGAAAATGACAACAGATCACATACAAAGATTCAGAATCAGAATGGCACAGGATTTATCAATTCAGTACTGAAAACGCGAAGAGAATTGAATAGTGCTTTCAAAATTCTGAGGGCAAATAATCTCCAATCTAGGATTCTACACGCAGGAAGTTATCAATTACATGTAGGGGAAGAATAAGGACATTTTCAGATATGCAAGTTTTCTCAGGAAGCTACTAGAGTAAGTTCTCCATCAAAATAGAGACATAAATAAGAAAGAGTAAGGCATGAGAGCCAGAAAATGAAGGAATCCTATACAGGAGAATGATAAAGAGAATTCCTATAGAGGGAAACTCCAGAACGAGAGCTGTGCAACAGCTCTACAGAGCAATCAGTTCAAACTGAAGCAGGAAGATAGAAGGTTTTAGGAGGAAGTCTCCAAGAAGAAAATGGAACAGAGAGATCACTTGATCTGTTTGATCCTTTTCAGTTTTATAGGTATGGTACAGAGGTTAGGGCTGAATTAGTTATGTGAACACACATAATAAGCAAATGAAAAGACAGCAGAGAAAACAAAAATGTGTGTAAGAAAGGAAATGAAATCATAATACTCTACAAGGTCCAGCTATGAACATTTACTTTATATTCATCAAATAAATCTTTAACACAGATTTAATCAAAAATTCTGATAAAACTTTAGTGAGATGGGGAAATGTACATGTGTGAGGGAATTGAGAGTGGTGATAACAGAAGAGAGCTACAGCTCATAATAGGAAAGTCTCTCATAGTAGGAAATCCATGATTACACCAAGTTGAAAAATGAAGAAAAAGGAGTTTTAAATATGATCTTTTAAAAAAATCTGTGAGTAGAAGAAACAAATTTACAGATAGATGGTAACATGGGATTGAATTGTACTGTTGCCTGCCTCAAAAGATACAGAATGTGACTTTATTTGGAAATAGACTTTTTACAGAGGCAACAAAGTAAAATGAGGTCATTAGGGTAGGCTCTAATTCAACATGACTGATGTCCTTATCGAAAGTGAAAATTAGGACACAGAGACAGACACAAAGATGAAAGATGATGTGAAGGTGAGAACATATGTGAAGATGAGGATTGGAGTGATGCACTGACAAGTCAAAGAACACATAAGCCTATGAGAAGTTAGGAGAGAGGTGCTGCTTCCTTAGTGCCTTTCAGAGGGACCATCACCCTGCTGACACCCTGATTTTGGACTTTTGGTCACCAGAACTGTAAGCAATAAATTTTTGTTGTTTCAGCCACCCAGTTTGCGATACTTGTTATGGGAGCCCTAAGAAACTAATGTAAGGATACTCAAATATAAGGTTAGAAACCAGTGGAACAATGCAAAGAACATTAAATTGTGAGTCAGAAGTGAACACGCTTCCTGTAAATCTTTGTCACTAAGTAACTCAGTTCACTTTGGTATCAGTTTTCTCATTTTTATAATGAGAAGTTGAGTCTTGTTGACTTCTTAGATCATTGCAGTAATAAAATTCAATAATTCTAGGATGGGCATGGTGGCTCACGCCTGTAATTCCAACAGTATGGGAAGCCAATGCAGGAGAATCAGTTGAGGCCAGGAGGTCAAGACCAGCTTCAGCAAAATACTGAGACCCTGTCTCTACAAAAAATAGAAAAATTAGCCAGGCGTGATGGTACATGACTGTAGTCCCAGCTACTTGGGAGGCTGAGGCAGGAGGATGGCTTCAGGCCAGGAATTTGAGGCTGCAAGTGAGCGATGATCATGCTACTGCACTCCAGCCTAGGCAACAGAGCAAGACCCTGTCTCTAAAAAAATAATTTAAAAAAAATTCTAGGATAGTAACCTGTTCAGTTACAGTTGTAAGACTCATGAAAATCCACTATGCCAAGAACTGTTTTGTTTATCCATGCCAGTTCTCTTAGAGGCATGCAAAGTAGTGAATCATTTATGACAGTAAATTAAAGAAAATTTTAACTAAAAGGAGGCCAATTCTCATCATACTTTTTCTTTTCAATAACATAAGTACCATATTTTCCTACTCTATTTTAGTTAATAGCTGTGATATTTCATGACACAAAAATTCAGTTTATATGGAAAATAACATTTTACCATAGGAAATATTTTTCCTCTAAAACTGATGTCAGCAAGGCAATATAAGTAGCACATTCCTAAGTTCTTGGATGCGTAGTAGGATCTTGCTAGGCACTTACCTCTCTAAGTACTCTGCAAGAAGTTGTTCCGCTGCAGATGAATACATCCATTCACTTCCAACTTTCTTCGTATATCCAGGTACCTCCTCATTTTTTTTGTTGAATTTGAGATTTAAACCCACATTTGCTTTATGGTCTCCATGGGGGCTGAATTTAAAACCACACACACACACACACACACACACATTTTAAAATGTTGTTCAAAGAATAAAAAGTTTTGCTTTCAATTCTTAGAAAAGCTGAGTTTTGATTGTTCTTCTATAATTTTAGTTATTATGGTTATTTCCAAAGTAGCAGAACTTGAAAAATTAGAAGGGCTTCAAAATCCAAGTTAACAGAGCATATAAATAAATTATGTAATTATAGAGGAAAATAAAATAACAAGATGTAAGGAAATATACTATTGAGATTCACACACACCCTGTGATACCTTTTTTCAAGGTTCAATTTGTTAGCTGCTAAAAATAAGAATTGTCTTTCCAACCACCTAAAACATGTGCCATTCAGATGAAAAATCACCATCAGAAGAATTTATGCACAATTTTAAAAGAAAATTCAGAGCAATTAACAAGAGAAAAAAATCCTAAAATATTAAGCATTTAATCTTTATTATTTTTCTGCCACTTTAAGTAAATTTCTCTAACATAAACTTACTTTCTCCTAGATCCTCTTCCAATAAAAATACTTCCTGTAAACCTTGAAACAAGGTATCCACTCACTCCAAGGCGACTGGCCAACACATATCCTGGGTTGTACTTTATAGAATATTTCTTTAAATATAAAAACAAAAAGGTCAATTATGGAAACACAAGTTTACATTAAATGTTATTTCTTTACCTTTAAAAACTGGAGATAATCAAGACATCACTAACCATTGGATTGTGGCAATATAAGGATTCTCACTTAGATCCATTTCCCCTTTTTTTTTTTTGAAAGGATCTGTAGGCAGAATTTTTCTGCTCCTCTCTCTTTCTCCTTAAAACAACAGAATTCCCAAGGATGGATGAAAGGGGAGGAAATATACAAGACATAAACTCTACTGTAAGTACTCAATGGCAAACTCCACAGGCAAGTTTTTTTTTTTTTAACTAATTTTCATATTCCAAGTAGTACCTAGCAAAGAAAGTACCTGGGACAAAATGAGGCCCCAATAATTATTATGCTGAATTAAGACATGAGTATGTCATCAAAATAGTTGCTACTGAGCAAAATTAAAACTGTCCTTCATATATTGATATAAGTAATATTTTTCCCCTAATATTTACTGTCATATGAAAGTAACCAGTATGTGTAGGCTCATAATTAATACAGTTAATGAAATGTAACCTTAATTTGAGTATTAAGGGAAGAAATTATGAAGAATGTTACATTAAAAAAAAGAAGTATCAGATCATATAATTTTTAACCTGAAAGCAAATGATTCACATATCCAGCACCAAGGATAAACTACCATACATCTCAACATAATGTACAGAACAATAACACATATTTACATTATATTCTATATATATTATATGGATAGTTTATATTCATATCAACATGAATATAAGGAAATTTTATTACCAACAAAGGACAAATTTCTAGAGATTGGTATAAGGAAATCAGCCACCAGTATTTTTTATTGATCATGTCTACAACGACCCTCAAATGGATCATTTTTTTGGTGGCCTGGAATATAAAGTTACTATTAAGATAAGTAAATACGTTAGTAAAGAATGTAACACAGTTTTTTTCATCAACACCATCAAATTTAGCAGTAATATAATACAAATTAAGTATGCTTCCCAGAATAGATAAGAAGAATTAAGGTAGTAGTTCTCACCTACTCAAAGTAGGTGAGAGTAGTTCTCAAAGTAGTACCACTTTTCTAATAAGTATTTGGAAATGTGTAGGGGCACATTCAGTCATAATAATTGGCATGAGCTATTAGCACTTAGTGCCCATGGACCAAAGATGCTAACTGTCCTGCCATATACACAGCAGTCCTATTTAATGCATAATTGTCCTGCCTAAAATACCAATAGTACTCTTTTTGAGAAATACTGGGTTATGCTATAATTAAAAATTAATTAAAATTATCACAAATATCCTAGAAAATGCAAAATAAATATCTGTTAGCCTTCCTGTTTTTGTTTGAGAAAAAAGTAAAAAAAAAAAAGAAAGAAAATACAAAATAAATATCTGAGAACACTGGGGTAGAGAAAGAAGGCAGCATGAGTGAAAGATAAAGTTATGTAAAGACAGAGAAAGTATGTAAGTACTTACTTATGAAAGTAAGTAAGAAAGTATGTAAATTTCTTTACATAAGAAAGTTATGTAAAAAGAGAGAGAAGCCATGCCCAACAGCACACTATAAGTGGGCAGGCTCTCCTAGATCTAGAAAAAGCCAGAAAGCAACAAGTTCTTCCACCTTCAGTGACTCTGAGAAAAAAAACTCCAGCTTCTTTATCTAACGAACTACTCTCCTGATTGCCTGACTCTGCTGTCTAAATTTCTTCTCCAACAGAGACCTGATGGTAAGATTTTAGGGATGTCTTTGTCTTCCATATATAAAGTTTCCTCAGGGGTCTGCTGATACCTAATGCCATAAATTCATTTCACAGGATACAAAACTTTAGATTTTACCATTTGCAGTAGGGCGGGGGGTGGGGGAGCCTAAGTAGCAAGAGGTGGTTGATTGTGAGTTAACTTCAGCAAAGTCAATTATCCAATCAGTCAATAAGAATAAATGACAGATATCACAACCTTCTTCCTATTTTAACAGGGGAAAAGGGCAGTGAACATCTTTGGAGAAAAAGTCCTGAAAATGGACACTGTGAACTTAAATGTAGTTTGCCAATATTCTTTAGGGTTGAGACTGTTCATTTTTGCTGGGCAGAGATATACAACCTTTGCAGAAAGGCCATCTGTCACTTGTAACAAAAAAAGCAGGCTTTGAATTATTATGAAAGGTTTAAAAAACCTAAGTTGGGCTGGGCATGGTGGCTCACACCTATAATCCCAGAGCTTTGGGAGCCTGACAGGCAAGGAGGATCACTTTAGGCCAGGAGTTCAAGATGAGCCAGGGCAACATATTAGTAGCAAGACCTCGACTGTAAGAAAAATTAAATGAAAAAAATTAGCTAGGAAGCCAGGCGCGGTGGCTCACGCCTGTAATCCCAGCACTCTGGGAGGCCGAGGCTGGAGGATTGCTCAAGGTCAGGAGTTCAAAACCAGCCTGAGCAAGAGCGAGACCCCGTCTCTACTAATAATAGAAAAAAATTAATTGGCCAACTAAATATATATAGAAAAAAATAGCCAGGCATGGTGGCGCATGCCTGTAGTCCCAGCTACTCGGGAGGCTGAGGCAGAAGGATCGCTTCAGCCCAGGAGTTTGAGGTTGCTGTGAGCTAGACTGACGCCACGGCACTCTAGCCCGGGCTACAGAGTGAGACTCTGTCTCAAAAGAAAAAAAAAAATTAGCTAGGAGTGGTGGTGTGTGCCTGTAGTTCTAGGTACTTGGGTGGCTGAGGTCGGAGGATCGCCTGAGCCCAGGAGTTGGAGGCTACAGTGAGCTGTGATCATGCCACTAAACTCCAGTTCCAGCCTGGGCAACAAAGAGTGAGACCTTGTCTTAAAAAAAACAAAAAACAGAACAAAACAACAACAACAAAAAACAACACAAGAAAACCCCCTAAGTCTATTCCCAGAGTGTATGCTAATCAATGTATCTCATAAGTTTGAATACAATAATCCATAATAACCATTATGAATTAATGATGGGATTTCAGTAACTTGTTTTCCTCCTAAAGATCTGCATGAGTTTTGAGAACAGATTCCACACTTATTTTTAAATAATACTAGATGCAACTGTGAAAGAATATAATCATTATTAAAAAAAATATTTGAAATAAATTCAAAGGAGTGGCAAAATTATCCTTCTAACATTTTAAAAGTTTATCAATTCTAAATGAAACAATACAAATTACTATACTCACATGCTGGTTCTGTATTAAAGCATCGAGATTGGGTTCACATGGAATGCTGAAAACTACACGAATCCTACCTTCTGTAATCACGTCACCTGAATCCTGAACCTTGGATGAAAAAAAAAAAATCACAGTATGTTTTAGCCTTTCACTACATTTTTTTTTATTTTTGCTTATTTGAACAGTATTTATTATTTCAGAAATACAGTATGACAATAAGTTTGTGGAAATTCTCTTGGAATTTGTAAGTGGATATGATATTATTATAAATTTCAGTCATTGTATCCTTGCTTTAATAGCTGTTAATCATTCCTTTTTAAATTGACTTTTTATTTGCAAATAACTTCAAAGTACCAAAAAATTGCAAAAAAAAGTATAAAATACTTGAAAATATTTACCCAGATTCACCTCTTAACATTGCAAAGCAAGTGGCTTTAACATTTGTTACTAAAAAATAAAAAACAAATATATGAATGCTTTCTTAAAAAAATTTTAAGAACACTGTGTATTATTAACATACACATAATTATTTTTCTGAATCCTTTGAGGATGTATTACATAAATCATGTCTCTGATCTCTTAAATATTTCAGTGTGTATTTCCTAAGAAGGCTATTTCATTGCATAACCACACTATAGTTATTAAATATATAAATTTACATTGATACAATAAACTTACCTAAGCTATTATCCATATTCCAATGTGTCAGTTGACCTAATAATGACTTTTACAGACTATTGTCTCCCTTTACTACAAAATCCAGGCTAGGATGAGATATTGCATTTATTTGTCACATCTCTTTAGCATCCTTTAATCTGGAATATATCCAGACCTTTTCTTTGTTTTTTGTAACACTGACATGTTGAAGAATACAATTCATCCTTCTCTCTCCACCCTTTCTTTTTTTAAAAAAAATTCCTCATTTTGGGTTTGTCTGATGCTTTTTCATAATCAGGTTAAGGTAATAATACATTCTCAGCTAGAATACTGCATGGGTGACATATCCTCCTCTGGGTGTCATATCTGCAAGCACATGATGTTCATCTGTCCCTCAACATGATACTTTGATCATACTATCAAGATGTTGCTCTTCATTACACAATTACAGTTTTTTATAATAAACAGTCTGTGGGGAGACACTTTCTAAGACCATGCAAATATCCTACTCTTGATAAAAAATTTCCCCCTAGATTTAGCTTGCAATGATGATTCTTACCTGATTCAATCTTTAGCATAATAGCTGCAAAATGGTTTTCCACCTCCAGCACTCTCTCCACATTTACTCTTGATGTGCTACTGTAAACAAGTGTCCTTTTCTTCCCTATCGTCTTATTACTGTGAGATCATGAATTATTATTTTTCCCCCAACTGTTTATAATTCATTAGTGTACATAATTATCTTGGTACTTAAAACTATCCCAGATTTCGCCAGTGGGAGCCCTTTCAACCTGGTTTCTGTGTTTACATGATATGCTCCTATCATTCTTTTGAGCACTTCCTTACTTTCTGGTACAACAAGATGCTCCAGGCTCATCTTGTATCTTCCCTGCCCCACACCTAGAATCAAGCCATTTCTCTGAGAAGCCCTGGTCCTTTTAGTGGCGAACAGAATTAGAGGTGGAGCAAACAGAGCTAGAAAATATAGGCACATACAGACACAAATACAGATACATACATATACACATGTACATGTGCCTATATGCACACATACACATATTTTAGAAATAATGAGTTCATATCAATACCTCCAAATCTGTCCCTACAGGTTTTTTTTTTTTTTTTGCTTTCTCCTACTCCATATTTGTGTGTACTTTTTTCTGAGTAAGAACTGGAATTCCTCAAAACATGAACACATTTATAAATTCACTAAACCCTATATTACGTATAAAATAGTTTCAGAATTGCTTCCTCCATACCACCACAACAAACAAACCCTAAAAAAACAGATTAGGATTTGAATTATTTATCCCCTACCTCCTGAGCTCAAGAATAAAGATATATATCAAATACTATGTTCATAAGTTACACAGATGAATTCTTTCTTATTTTTCCCCTTTGGTATTACATTTTATTTTGCACCTAAATGAAGAGACGTTAAATAATTATATTAACTTGAAACCAGAAGGAAATTTAAATAATAAAAACTGCAACTAACTTCTCCAGTGCAGCCATAATAGGGGGTTCCCAGCATAAAGACCATACTTCTAGGAGGAAACAAATCATCCAATGTTTTGATATTGGAGAAACGGGAGTCGAAAGCTCGGATGTCCTGTGTAAAACGAAATAAACAAGTAAATCATCACAGTCAAAATTTCTATAGATTGCACATCAAGTTTTTTTCCTATAGGATTATGATTATGCTGTCTGCAAATGTCAAATATAAAGATTTTTCTACATAACACTAGCAACTAAAATTTACTGATTAGTTATATGCCAGGCATGCTTCTGAGTGCTTCACACATTTATTTAGTTCATTTAATTCTCAAGACCATCGTCTGTGGCAGAGACCATTATTTTTTTTATTTTTTTTTTTAGAGACAGAGTCTCACTCTGCTGCCCGGGCTAGAGTGAGTGCCGTGGCATCAGCCTAGCTCACAGCAACCTCAAACTCCTGGGCTCAAGTGATCCTACTGCCTCAGCCTCCCAAGTAGCTGGGACTACAGGCATGCGCCACCGTGCCCGGCTAATTTTTTCTATATATTTTTTTTTTTAGTTGTCCAATTAATTTCTTTCTATTTATAGTAGAGACGAGGTCTCGCTCTTGCTCAGGCTGGTTTCGAACTCCTGATCTTGAGCAATCCGCCTGCCTCGGCCTCCCAGAGTGCTAGGATTACAGGCGTGAGCCACCACGCCCGGCCGGGATTCCTTGATCAAACGGTAGTTCTCCTTTGAGTTCTTTGTGTTTTCTCCAGGTTAATATCCATAGAAGTTGTATTAGTTTGAAATCCCACCAGCTATGTAAGAGTGTTCCCATCTCTCCACATCCACGCCAGCATTTGCTATTTTGTTATTTGTTATTTTGATCCTCGCTTGGTTGAATCTTCAAATGTCAAATCTGATGATATGAAGGGTGGTCTGTATAAATATAATATATACATATTTTCCTTTGGTCTG
>CAUYRT010077964.1:0-20777 GCA_963574885.1 Lepilemur ruficaudatus | reverse complement strand
AGGAAATATTATCAGAAATAAAAGTGATATTTTGTAACTATAAAACAGTCAATTTATGAAGAAGAATAAACATTAATGGAGATAAAAATAGATTCAAAGCACCTAAAACAAAAACTGATAGAACATAAAGTATAGACAAACTATATGTAGATTTTCACATATTTCTTTGTAGTTGATAAAATAACAAAAAATCAGTAAACATATAGGAGATTTTACTATCAGCCAATTTGTCTGATCTAGTCAACATTTATATTAATAGAACCAGAGAACACTCTATCAGCAAGAGCAGGCTACACAAGCTTTCAGGGGCACAGGGAACATTCATCAAGACAGATCAAATGCTGAGCCAAAAAACAATTCTTAGTATATAGAAAAGAATCAAAATCATACAGACTATCTTCTCTGACAAAAACAAAATTATATTAGAAATAAATACAAAAAGTACCTGAAAAACCCAAAATTATTTGGCAATTAAAAAAAAACACTTCTAAATTACCTATATACAAAAGAAGAAATCTTAAGGGAAAGTAGGAAATATTTTGAAATAAAATAAACTAAAAGCAAAACTTTTTAAGATGCAACTAAAATATGCCTCAAGGAAAAGATCCAATATTGAAGTTTGACATTTTACCTTAAGAACCTAGAAGTAGCATAGCCAAGTAAATCCAAATAAATAGAAAAAAAAAAAGGAATAATAAATATGTAGGCAGAAATGGAGAAAATAGAGAAAATTTATGAAGCCAAAAGCTGTTCCTTTGAAAAGGTCAGTTAAATCAATAAAACTGATCAAGAAAATAAGAGATGCAACAAATACTCAATATCTTATAATTTTATGAGGATGAATTTGACAATTTAGATGAAAGGAACAGACTGCAAGATACATAATACCTAAATTAGCAAAAGGAAAAACAGAAAGCCAAATAAGCCTATACCCACTAGAGAAATTAAATTTATAAATAAAAACCACAAATAAAGAAAAGTCCAGGCCCAAGTGCTTCATTGATAAATTCTACCAAAAATTTAAGGAAGAAATAAAAAACTCTTACAAATTCTTTCAGAAAATGACAAGAATGGAATACATTTCAAGTCATTTTATGAGGTGGCCATTACTTGGATAGTAAAACTAAGCAAAGAAGTTATAAGACAATACTATACTATAGACCAATATGACTCATAAACATATATAAAATATTCCTAATAAAATATTAGCAAAACCAATCCAGCAATTACTAAAAAAAAAATGTTATATCATTGCAATTTTAGTTATATATCATATGATTGCATGGTTGTTTTAATATTTCAAAACAAATTCACATAACTATATTGTATAGAGAGGTTATATGTATATATATGCACCTCAGTACATGCAAAAAAACAAGGATTTGATAAATTTCAGTGTGGATTTATTATTACAAAATAAAGTGTCATTAAATGTGGAATAGAGAAAATATCTACCTTGACCTGATAGAGGACATCTACAAAAAGCTAAAGCTAAGTTATAATCAATGGTCAACCCTTGAACACTCTTCCCTTAATTTATGGAATAAGTCAGAACATCCTCTGCCATTACTTCCACCAACATTTTACTAGCGGTTTTTTCAGTGCAGTGAGGCAAGGCAAGAAAGAGAAACAAAAGGCATATAGGCACAGATGGAAAAGGAAGAAGTGGCATTTTCTTTATTCATGGAAACCATGATAGTGTGTGTAGAATATCCTTAGGGATTTACAAAGACAGTAGTCAATCTAAGTAAGTGGATTTAGCAAGGTGGAGGGAAGAGAATACAAGACAAATATCGAAAATCAATTGCCCTTCTCAATACATTAAAAACATTAAAAACTAAAATGTTAAGATCCATGTCTCTGAAGTAAGTCTATGTAGCAGAAGACGGGTAGGAATTACCTATCACTTGCCTACATACCTGCCTACCCCAGCTCTTACATCTCGATATCTCGAGATTGCTTTCACTGAGGACAATTTTACTTTGGTCTGACAAATTCTGGATAAATCTACTTGTGTACATTGTTTTAGTAACTGTTCCTTTTTACCTAAGAATTTTAATAAGATTATGGACTAGGACAAAGCAGGCACTAATACCAAGTAATGATTCTAATATGAAAGAATAGAATTAAGTAAAATAAGCACATAGTAGATAGCAATTTCTAGACTTTTGATTCTAACACTTCAAACTAACACACAAAATGAGAAAAAAGCAACAAAAATAAAAGAAATATTAGTGAACTGTAAATGAGTTTGTTGTTATTGGAACACAGGATGGTAACTACCACTAAAATTGAAATTTGAATTTTTTGACTGGCTGAAGGCATTGAGTGACTCACAGTGAATTTTAACAGAGTAAAAACATATTTTATATGTAAACAACCTTTAAAGTTTAATTTTCATTAAACTAAAATATTTTCTAATTCATTTGTGATATCCTTTTGACTCATGATTTATTTGGAGATGTATTATGTAATTTTTTACATGATGTATTTTGTAATATTTGAAAAGTCTGCAGATATTTTTCTGTTATTCATCTCTAATTCTTTTGTAATCTGATAACATACTTCATATGATTAAAATTGTCTTATATGTATTGAGACTGATTTTACAGCTCAAGATATGGTCTATTTGGTGAATATTCCCTGTGTATTTAAACAGAAAGAGCATTTTGCTGTTGCTGGAAGTAGAATTCTATAAATATCAATTAGTTTTCATTGCTTGATGGTGTTATTCAAGTATTCTATATCCTTATCGATTTTCTGCATAATTGTTTTAAGATTAGGAGAAAGGTATATTGAAATATCCAAATATAATTCTGGATTTGTCTATTTCTCCTTCCAGCTCCATCAGTTTTGCTTTATGTATTTTGAAGTCCTATTATTAAATCCATATATATTCAGGAATATTATGTCTTCTTGATGAGTTGACCTGCTGTCATTAAAAAATAGTTTTCTTTATTCATTATAATGTTTATGGTTCTAAAATCTACTTTCTTTGATGTCAATATAGCTACTTCAGCTTTATTTTGATTCGTATATGCATAGTATATCTTTTCCCAACTTTTTATTTTTTACTTTTAACTGATATGTGCTTTTATTTTTAATGAGTTTCTTGTAGATGATCCATAGTTGGTCTTGCTATTTTTATCCAGAATGATAATTTTCTTTTTACTTGATGTGTTTAGACCATTTACATTAAGTGGAATTACTGATTTGGTTATGTTTAAATCTACCATCTCGCTTTTGTTCTTTTTTTCTCACTTTATTTTAGATTAAATATTTTAAAAATTATTGTTTTATCTTTACTAATGGTATATAAGCTATCCATCTTTGTTTTATTTTTCAGTGGTCACTCTTGAGTTTATCATATGTATTTTTTAACTTATAATCACCTATATTTAAATAATATAACACTTCACATATGGTGTAGGAATCCTACAATGATATTCCTTTATTTCTATATTCTCTTTTGAGCTATTTTAGTCCTACATGTTACCTTTATGTACATTATAAATCACACAATAGACTGTTACTATATTTGCTTTATATTACAAACTGTCCCTACAAATTTAAAAATATGTGAAATGTACTTTATATTTATACTTATTATGAAAGCTGTCAATACTACAGCCTCATATATTTTTTGTCCACAACCCCATCCTTCTGGTATTCCACTGACACATATCTTAGGCTGCTTAATATTATGCCACAGTTTACTGACGCTGTTTATTACTTTTCAGTTTTTCTTCTTTCCATGCTTCATTTCACAGCATTTTTTATTCCTATTAATATTTTATCAAGGTTACCAATCTTTACTTCTGCTGGCAAAGCATGAAACTGCTAATAATCCAATCACATGTATTTTTTATTTCTAATATTGTATTTTTATCTCTAGATTCCACATCTGGCTTTTATAACTTTCCTTTCTTTTCCCATCATGATGTTGTTTTCCTCCACCTTTGTCTCCTCCATCTCAATTTCTCCAATTCAGAGACTCAGAACATAGTCATAAAAGTGGTTTTAATATTCTCATCTGCTGCTTCCCCTTCTTTATCATTTCTGGGCATGGTTTCTAAAGATTAATTTTCTCTTGGTTGCCAGTCACATTTTCCTGTGTTTTTTTCTCTTAGAGATGGGGCCTCATTCTGTCACTCTGACTGGCATGCAGTAGTGTAATCGTACATTTTCCTGCTTTTATTCCTGCTTGGTAGTTTTTGATTGAATGGCAAGTATTGTGAAGGTTACACTGTTGCTTGAGAGATTTTGTTGTATTCCTTTAAATAGTGCTGGACTTTTTTTTTTTCTGGCATATAATTAAATTACTTGGAATCAGTTAGATTATTTCAAGACGTTGCTTTTAAGCTTTTTAGATCAGGATGTGAGCAGCCTTTAATCTACAACTTAATTAGCCACACTGCTAAAACATCAATCTCATGCAAAGTCTACTCACTTTCTTATATATTACAATAGCTTACCACATCAGTGGAAACATAAACTTCTCCCAACTTTACATGAATTATGGGAATTTTTTTACTTTTCTTTTTCCTAGTGGTTGTTTTTTTGACCTTGGGTACTTCTGTCTTGTGCATACACAAATCAGTACTTAGCCAAAGGCTCTGCAACTCTCTGAATCACTGTGGATGAAGTTCCTTCCTTTATGGTATCCTGCCCTGCAAATTATAGATGCCCTGGCCTCCCTGAGCTCCCATTTCAGTCTCTTAAACTCAGATATAATAGCAGGCTCTGTTTGGGTTTTTCTTTCACTCATGCAGTCTGGAAACTACCTCCAGGAATCATCTAAAGATTGATTAGCTAACGCAATCATGGGCTTTCCTTGTTTGTTTCCCTTTTTGTTCATTTTTATATTTAAGTTGTGAGTTTGATAGTTCTATACATGGTGGAGAGGGGCTCCTAAATCCAACCTTTCTTATTTCATCTTTACTGAAACGTACTTGATTCATTTTGAAAGTTAAAAAAAAAAAAACCTACAATTGTAAAGCCACAAAAATTATATAATTTTGTCTTTTTATAATTCAAGAACAATCTCCATTCACTCACAAATTCATAAATTTTCATTTGTGTTTTTGAAAAGCAACATTATCCTAATGACAACAACACACCCCTTCCCATTAATTATATTGGTTTGGCACCATATTCATTTGTAACCAAGAACTAGGTTAAAGTTAAATGTATACATTGTTAAATTCTCATAGACCTACTTCTACATTGCACATACAAATTTAACAGAGTTATCATTGCAAAAAAACAAAACAATAACAACAACAACAGCAGCAGCAAAAACAGAAAAGTAAAGGATGTAAAGGAAAAGAACATTAGCAAAGTGAATAGGGCCAGCAAGTAATGGAATCACGTAATCACATAAAGCACGTGTTTTATGATCAACATGGTTTTCTACATCCTGTATGTTTTCCTTTCTAATTTGGAGGTGACCAGACCACCCTCTAGTGGGATAACGAAGCATGTCAATTAGCCAAATTCAGTGTGCTTTGCCTTCCAAGGAAAGCAACTAATGTTCCGCAGGGCTTTTCTTTCTCATCTTCTTTAAGAGATTTTACTTCAAATTTAAGAAACTAGTATAACTTTGAACTTTCAAAGTTTCACATCTTTCCAAAATGTCTCAGTATGTTATTCTTATAAAATTTTTGTAAAGTAGATAGAATAGAAATTCATAATCCTACTTAAAAACACTGAAGCCAAGGTTTGAAGATAGCACAACCTGCCAGGGTCAGCTATATTAATAAACAAGTAATGCGATTAGAATTCACAGACTGATGCCATCAGTAAGGTTCTTTGTGTCATGACAGCAATAGTAGAAGTTTCTACAAGACAAGGCTGCTGAGACTGCTCCTACGTCTGTACTGATTATCATGTTGCAGAATGTCCAGGTTTCCCATTAGGGAAAAGCTTCTTCAGATTTCTTTAACATGTAATATTGATAGTAGTTACTAATATTATTGCAAAGAAATAAATAAAAATCTAATTTATTTTATGAGTTTTAAATTTCAAAGTAACAAAGCCAAGTAGCATAGATATACTCCCTGAAGATAAAGTTGCCAAGAATTTTTGGAAAGAAAGTTTTCTTTGTATGAAAAAGAAATCTCCATCTTTTTATTTGTATAATTTTCCAGTAAGTACTAGAAAATGTCCTACTTAGGGGGTATTGGGGAAATTCCTAAATGCCCCTTTGATTTTGTGGTATGAATTTACTTAGAGGTTCTATTAACTTTCTTTATTTTGCTAAGAAACCCTTTGGTCCCATTTATTCACTGTGGATTTTTGTTTCAGTGACTAAGATGGATTGTAAAGACCAACCCAATCACCTAACTTCTAATTTTATCTCATCACCTCAAAACCATATTTTTACACCTATTACCTAAAGGGTAATTAGAGGGGACAGTAGCGTGGTTTAGTGGTTGGAGACTTGGGCTGAGAATTAAAGAAGCTGGTCTCTTTACTCCCACTCCTTGAGCTGACTCTATGTCATTGGGTTAACCCTTGAACACCTATAAATGCAGAGTTTTCAAAAGGAAAACCAACACTACCAGAGGTAATGAGGTCAGTGTTTTCCAGAATAGAGCCACTATGTAATTGTCTTGGGCAGCTGTAAATTATTTTGAGATTTTACAATTAATGGTAGATTTTGAGGGCAGCTATTATAAGATTACGATCTGGAGTGAGCAGAAGGCCCTGGTTGGCCTCAGTTCACTGTGGCAAGCCAGCAAAGGCAGAAAAGACTCTGGAAGACCTGCGTGATTTAGAAAACAACCAGGTACCAAGAAAGGCTGAAAGTATCAACTTTATTTTACTTTTGACCAAATCTATAATGCTTTCTAGATAATAGTATACTATTTTAGCTGCTGTTCAATCCAAGAGTACTAGCAGATTCAGAGAGAAAAGGCAGACTAATATACATTTTCATGCCTGCCCACTACACACCTCCAAATATGCTGAAAAGAAAAGAAAATGGAGAAGATAATTCATATACACCAAAATGAGGATAAGAGCCAAGAAGTTCATAACTCAAATTCCAGAAAATGTTAACTGCACAATTTGAAAAAAGTGAGGGAGAACACTAGGAATGTCAAATGACTTAACTACTTTTGAACACAGTGTCATTGGGTTAACCCTTGAACTCCTAGAAATGCAGAGTTTTCAAAAGGAAAACCACCACCAGAGGTGATGAAGTTAGTGTTTTCCAGAACAGAGCCACTATGTAATTGTGACAGATGCTTCTGCATTCCCCAAAGAATATTTTAAATTACTCAATTTTTACTTATAGAAATTAAAGAAAAAATGAGCTCCTTGACATAAATATAAGACAATAGGTTTACATAAATGAAAACTGGCACATCCAAAAGAAAAAATTACAAGGAAAAAAATAACATCAAAACATAAAACAGAACATGAGCAGAACTGACCCTAGAGAAAATAAAATTAACTAATATTAAGATCTGAAATGATCAAAGTATAAAAAACACTTACAGGTTAACAATAAATAGATGAAAATATCAATTTAAAATTGGGCAAAGTATTTGAATAGACTTTCTCCAAAGAAGATATGCAAATTTCTATGAGCACATGAAAAGATGCTCACCATTAGTCCTCAGAGAAATGCAATCAAAACCACAGAAAGATATCACTTCACACCCACCAGTACAGTTCAGATAAAGAAGATACATAAATGCTGATGAGGATGTCAAAAAAATGGGAATCACCGCACACTGTCTGTGAGAATGTAAAATGGTGCAGTCACTTTGGAAAACAGTCTAGCAGTTTAATCATGGAGTTACCATTGACCCAGCAATTCTACTCCTCGGTATATACCCAAGAGAGATGAAAATATATGTCCATGCAAAACTTGTATGTAATAGAATAAATAGAAGCATTATTCATAATAGCCAGGAAGTGGAAACAATTCAAATGTCCATCGAATGATGAATGCATAAACAAAACGTGGTGAACGCGTACAATGGTGAACGCTTCATTCTCAAGAAGCAATGAAACGGAGGGGTAAGGAGAGATGAGTAAGTGGAGCACAGAGAATTTTTAGGGATGCAAAACTATTCTGTATGAAATTATAATGACATGTACATGTCATCACGTATTTGTCCAAAGCCGTAGAATGTACAACACCAAGAGTGACTTCTAACATAAACAGTGGGCTCTGGATGACAAGGATGTGTCAGCATAGGTTCTATCAATTGTAAAAAATGCACCACTCTGGTGTGAGATGTTGATGATGGGGGAGGCCGTGCATGTGTAGGGGCTGGGCGTATACAGGAAATCTCTGCACCAGCCTCTCAATTTTGCTATGAACCTAAAACTGCTCTAAAAAAAATTAAAATCTATTACTAACACAAAACTAAAAGGAATGAAATTCTGACTCCTGCTAACCATGGATGAACCTTGAAGACATTATGCTAAGTGAAATAAGCCAGGCACAAAAGAATAAATACTGTATAATTCCAAATAAGGTCACATTCTGAGGTTCTGGGTGGACATCAACTTTAGGAGGACATCGTTCAAAACCGAGGAACCCTCCCTCTCATCCCTCTGTGAGCTCACTCTCTGTACTCTCTTCCTTGCCCACCTGATTCACGCAGGGTGGTCTTGCCCTTCCTCCAACATGCCAACCAAGCTCGTGCCTCAAGACTTTCACGCTTATTTATGCTCTTTCTTCAATTCTTGACTCATATATCACCTTCTCAGTGAAGGCTTGTCTCATTACTCCAACTGAAATTGTAATCTTGTCCTGCCCTTCTGGTTCACTTTCCCTCTTTTGTTATCAGAATTGTCAGTTTTGTACATTTCTTGGTTAACAGAGTTAATGAGAAGAAATCCATCATTCATATAGATGCCTTGAAGGCAGCTGATAAAATATGACACCCAACTTCTCATTCAAAACTTAGCTAACACGCATGTCATTCCACAACAAATGGAAATACTTAGTGTATTATAAAAATGTGAAAAAATGCATAACTGACCTAGAAGAAATAAAGGGTAATTTTCAGGTGCCAGAAACAAAAAAAGGAAGTTGTAGCCCAAGAGTAAGCCACCAACTTAAAGATTGAATGGTTCAAAGGAATATTTCAGAGATGGACATAGTTCTTTACCTGTGCTTTTATAATCAAACTTTTTTTTTTGAGAAACTGTCAGCCTAGAAGAAAAGAAAGTCATGTAACTGGTAATAATACCAGGCATTAGACTCTAGCAGAGGTCCCCAACCTATGGTGACTTGTATAATTATTTCATTATATATTACAATGTAATAATAATAGAAATGAAGTGCACAATAAATCTAATGCGATCGAATCATCCCGAAACCATCTCCCTGCCTCCTTGGTCTGTGGAAAAATTGTCTTCCATGAAAACGGTCCCAAAAAGGTTGGGGCCCCGGCTAGAGCACAAATACCTACGAGCGCAAGCTGTGATGGTAAAGTGCCAGCTCTGGGAGGGCAGGCAACACGCCACATAGCGGCGGGTTTAAAGCAATAGGCAATGGAGGGAACAGGAACAAGCTAAAGAGGGTGGCCCATAAAAAATACTTAAAGTAAAATTGGGCAACAACTAAAACTGGGATCAAAATCAATGTGATCTGCAGTCGAATAGATCCTCGGCTGGATCTGGCTTCTGGAAGACCTGTTTGCAAGAGAGTGTTTCTTGGTGGCTTGTCACTGTCAGCGCTGCTCAGTGTTCGTACCCACCTCAGACAGCCACGTGAGGACCCTTTGCCCTGAGCCCCATCTCCCCAAGCGCTCAGGCCAGCTGTCTAGTTAAAGTGAGCGTCCCCAGGGTTCCCTCGCAGACCGAAGTTCCTCGGCAAACCACATTACGACAGAACAGCGGCAATGTGCATCCTGCCTGTTCAAAACACGGTTCCAACTCTTCAGCATTTTAAAAAATATGTACCCTGACTTCTTTAATGTCGCAGGCATGTTTTAAATTTATTGAATATTTACTTAACACCTATGTATGCCAGGTCATCCTAGGTAAGGGATAAACTGGCAAAAAAGGAATGGTGAAGACAACTACTGACCAAAGTGATTAGAACTTAGGACGAGGGTTAGGAAAGCAACTAGCGGAGCTCATCAACACAGAGTAAGCACAGGATGGGTCGGCTCTGCGAGTGCGTGTGGGGTCGGAGACTGCTCTAGATACGGTCGTCTCGAGCGGCCCTGGGGAGATAAAAAGCCTAGTTCAAGGTTGGTTTATGTCTTTCTTTTGCATTAGGGCACTATGGCATTTTAGTGTGTTTACATTCACTTGGTTGCTCAGTGTTTAATGTTGTTATTTAGTAGTCCTAATGATACTTTATAAACTTAACACAATTCTGTCTAGAATTCAAGTGATGTTTTTGAAAATATTTTGTCATCTGAAAAAATAAGTATGCTAGAATTGCTCATACATTTTAAGAAAGTAAAAAAGACTACCAGAAGATGTTTCAACATTATAATGCATTATAAAACTACAGTTAACTAAGGGAGTGTGGTACCGGTAGAAATAAATCAACGGGGCAGAAATGCTTAAGAGCTATCCAAATTACTGGAACGTTTTACACGTTTCCACGGTGGAAACGGTCATCTCCGTGTGCTGCAATCATAGCGGTTTCCCACCTTTTTCTCTAGTTGCTGATGCAGGGTGAGCAACCCAATCCGAAACTATGAAATCTGAAATGCTCCAGAATTTGAAACTTTTTGAGCACCAACACGATGTTTTATTATATACTCAGAAAAATAGAAAATTTAATACATAGAGGGTAGACATACACGCATATTTTAAAATTATTCAGAATGACATACATGCCAGTGTTTGGTTTACAACCCATGCATAGCTCAAGGCAAAGATGTAAGGACCGTGTTTTAATTAACCCACGGGTCACCAAGGCCAACAGAAGTCTAGGGGAAAGTGACAGAGACAAATTGAATCCTTTACACCTCATTATATTCTGCTGCTGAAAATCAAGTGCTCAGGGCTGACATCCTCCTAGGAACCTGTTTCTGTACTTTCTTCTCTGGAAGCACTGTGAATCAGCACCTCATTGTGCTCTGAAAAATAATAAACTAACGAACACCTTTGAAACATTAATTCCTATGATTCATAACTCCTGTGAGTAGGAAGAGAGAGAAACATTACATTAAAGAAAATTGTCCTGAAGATCTCAAAGCACACATTGTGTTTTTAGCATAACAAATCAGAGACTCCGTGGGTCCTGAAGCATTGGCTAATCTTTACTTGTACCTGAAGGCAGAGAAGAAGTAGGAGAAGGATTAAAAAAAACTGATTTTCACAAGGCAGTCCTCAGAGCCCCAATACAGAGTCACCTCCCGTATGAGCCACTCCTAGGCAAAGCTGTTAGGGTTATTTCGGGGTATAAAACGATTCTTAGCAGTGATGTTCTCCTGTCTGTGTCGTGTCAGCAGCAGTACTGGCTGTGGTTTGAAGGCACCAGTCTGCAGAGCTTGGGGAACTCACAGCAGAAGCCCCAAACCTGCTGTCTCCCTATGGGCACCTCTGAGTCCAATCTCATGGGACACCTTGGCTTAGAAGCAAGGAACCACTCTCTGCTGGAGTGTTGGAGGAAGGAACACAGTGGCAAAGGGAGCACAGCACAGCCTCAGACGTGAGGGCATCCACCGTCCCCACCACAGAACGGAGTTGGGGGATTGGCACCAGTATCGGCGTTTTGTTCCTATTCATCTCCCATCTGCAGTGTACAAAGGAACACACGGGTGCCTTCTTCCTCTGTTGAGCTCTGTGCTCTAAAAATCTACACCACTCCCAAGATGTGTCGCGTGGATTAGCCCACTGAAACATGCCCTCTAGCCTCACTGTGTTATTTTCTCATCTCCTGGGATGAACACAACCAGAGCCTTCTGTGCGGGTTTCAAGCCACTAGCTTTAGGAGAGAGCCACCCTGCGCTCATGAGCCCCTGTGGGCCGATAACTGGCTTGATAGACAGGCTGCTCAGTGGTTGTCACTCTTCCTGCCATAAAACAGCACCTGCCGCCTCCTGCCCTGCATCAACCGTGCAGAGCTGGCGTCCTAACTGCACCCCTGGAACTCCTGTGACCCCCAAAAGCAGTCGTTGCTAATCTTCCTTCGTTGGAGAGAAGCCAAATTGGGAGTCGCACGGAAGAGGCAAAGGCGGCGATCGCTCCTGTTCTGGGTCTGTTTGTCTACCAGTATGTTTGTTCCCAGAAATAAAACTGTCTTCCTTTTCAGGGGAACAAAACAAAGAAAAATAACACAAAACTTAAAAATTATCTAGAAGTTCAACTGAACATGAAATAGACGGGGGGAAAGCCATCAATAATTGCAAGCAGTATTACAAATGATCCGAAACTGGCATGTGGATTAAGCTAAAAATATTAGTATTCGTGGTGAACTAGTGGACATCATTCTGTTTTAAGACTTCATTTAAGTGATCCTTAACTAGGGTAAACTGCAGCTTGAGCTTGCTGGGAGTCTACACCGCAGGGTTGCAAGTGGTGGAAGGCTTCCCGACATCCCGGTGCCGTGCATTTGAGCCTCCGAGCAGGAATGTGTACAGCCTGCATTCCCGCAGGAAGCAGGGGATCTGCAGGAACAGGAATTGAAAGGCAATTACCTGGCATCAGACTGGCACAATCTGTTCGAGGGACTTGTACGCCAGCATGCGGTCAGTGTGAGAGGGAACGGTGCCGGGAAGAGATCCTTTCTCCAGCCTCAGCGGTGCCCAGAGATACCGAGCGATTCCTGCCAGGTCTTAGGGCAGCAGAGCAGAGGGCTGCATCTTTCAATTTGTTTTGTTTTTTACCTGTGTGAAGATTTCTATATTTCAGATACTGAAAACCTACATTTCTATAAAGCACTGTGCTTTGCCAGTGTTTACAACCGGTAAATTCCCTCTCCGCCTCCTCCCTTATAAATTATCTTAAATGAGTAATTATATTAGCCAGAGTCAAGACAAGCAAAAAGGAAAAGCAAAACATACAAAGACAAAATCTACATTAAAGAGAAAACAAGAATCTAGGTAGAGTGCATATCAGATAGGTTCCTATTTGGGAAAACCAGCTATTTCTACTTCTATTTTTGGAAATCCAACTAAAGAGAACACGGATTATATTTGGTACAATGTTATGGTATTATTCTGGGTAAAAAACCTTAAAAGCATTTAAAAAATACGATTCTAGGCAAGATGACGAAAGACGTACTAGACAATCACAGAACCTTCAGTCCACCACGCCTTAAGTGCTCCTGAAATGACCCTGAGACTGGACGTTTAATGTGCCAGTGCCCAGTGCAGAAATAAAGCCTTTAGACATCTCTCAGCAAAGGAGAGCTAGTGTGTATGTTTGCAATAAAAACTCAGCAACTTTCACGTACATTTATTCAGTATAGTTTTATTAATATAGAGTAGGACAAATAGAAGACAAAGGACAAAGAAGCAATGACTTAAGGACCGATTTGAATAGATACCCTTATTTTTTCCCCAAGACGGCAGATGAGAGCCTTTGTTCGCGTGCCTCACCCCCGTGGAGAGAGCAACACACCACGTAGAGATTCACACTGTGAACTTCTATCCGAGAAAGGACATGGGACTCAACAAAAAAGCGAAAGAAACTTTGGATACTTTGAAAAATAGGGCAGGTAGCAAGCAGGCAGTGCGGCAGGTCTGGCGGAAAACCCTGAGCTTCCACAGCGTGAGAGGAGAGACTGCGTCTGTGCCGCACATGCCCGCGGGCGGCCGGGCGACCCGGGCCACGGGAGAGCTCCTCGACCCCACCGGGCACTGCAGCTGACCGGGCAGCGGGGAGTCTGGGAGAAGGGGCGGCATCGCAAGTGCTTGGCACACCCCCAGCCCCTGGGGCCAACGGGAGGAGTCCGTTCCTGATCCTGATTCAGCGGGCTGCACGCAAATTCTGCCAGCCAGCACGGCGCAGGCCCGGGTTTGGAGGGTCTGCACGCTGAGGCTGTGATCTAATCCCAAGCTGGGGAGGAGCCCCCACGGCCGGAACTGAGAGGCGAGTATGGCTTGTGCCACCTGCGTGGGAGTCGGGCGCAACCCCCACACCTTCACAGCATCTCTCAGGAGGGGAGTTTTGTAGCTTGGGCCAATTTTGCCACCTGAGCACAGACTACTTGGGACTTGGCTGTTTCAGCTTGCTCTAATGATGGGCCATAGAAGGGTGACCCATTGGGTCAACAGCATGGGAACTAGGTGCATCCCACTTTCACCTGCTGGGCTAGTAGGCTCTTTCCCCTTGGTGGCTCTTTGATGTGGCACAGGTGGCTATGCTTCTCCCTAGAACATTTCCCCAGCGGCCTGAGAACTGCCCTCTCACCACTGGCAGGGCTGTCACTTGCACCTGCCACTGGGGAGCCTGAACACAGCATTGCTCAAGCCAGCCCCTCCCCCATTTACCCTCCCACCCCCTAGTTGTCTTGATGGTAAAGCATATGGACACCTGGAAGTCCCACAGTCCAGCCCATTGCCTGGGACATCCCAGTACTTCTCCTGGTTAACAAAAGTCTGGCATAAATCCCACTGCACCTCTTGCCTGCAAGTGCTAACTGCTGACTGGGAGGTGAACAGTACAGACCATTACAACACCTTCTGACATAAGGGCACAGCACTGGGGAAGAAGACAAGCTTTGTGTGACTTCACTTACCATCATCGCTTACTCCACCCTGGCTACTCAGGAGTCCTTGAGACAGTTCACCCACCCAGTCCATTGCTACTGCAACTGAAAAAAAAAAAACCAGTACATTTAGGCTATTTATAACCAAGGAAATCTTACAGAGTTTACACCACTCCCTCACCTCCCCATCAGGGCTGGTGCTTGTGCCCACCATCGGGGAACCAGGGGGTGGGCCTGCAGGGTCCAGCTCTGCCCAACTTCATCCCCCTCCTGTGGGACTGAGCACAGAGCACACACCATTGTGTGTTCCATAGACCAGCCCATGGCCTGAGGCACCAGAGTGCCTGGTACACAAAGATCAAGCACACACCCTACTGCTACCACTGCAGCCAGCTCTTAGCTGCAAGCACCACCTATTGTCCTGGAAGTCGAACTGCACAACCCAGTACAAAACCCACTGACACAAATGCATAGCACTTGGGAATGAGATAAGCTTCTCAAGACCTTAGGAAGACAAGAGCCTGCTTACATGCTCAGTACACTGCCACTACAACTGGAATTTGAGAAAACCACCACACCAAGGCTATCTTCAACCAAAAAATTCATACAGAGTCTTGGCTACTGAAAGCACTCAGAAACAAAGCCAAATGACACTACTCAGCATATGTAATAGTCACATTTTCAAGGGAGAAAAAAAGTGTCCCATCCAAACAAAAGTAAATTTAAACATAAGAAAATGACAGTTTCTCCAGATGATCAGGAACCAGCATAACAATTCTGGAATTAAGAAAACAACAGGGTGTTACAACACCCTCAAAGGATAACACTAACTCTCTAGCAATGAATCTAACTGAAATGAAATTTCTGAAACGCTGGATAAAGAATTCTAAATATTGATTTTAAAGAAGCTCAATGAAATCCAAGAAATCAGAAAATCAATTCAGAATATGAATAAGAAATTTACCAAATAGATAATTTTTAAAAAACAAACAGAATTTCTTTCTGTAAATAAAAAAATTTATTGAAGAAATTAAAAAATACAGTTCAAAGCTGCAAAAATAGTCTAGACCAAGTAGAATAAGGAATTTCAGAACTTGAAGACAGATCTTTTGACTTAATTAAGTCAGACAAAAATAAAGAAGAAAGAGTTGTAAAAAAGGACAAAGCTAGAGAGAAGTACAAGACTACACAAAATATCTGAATGTATGAATTATAGATATTCCTGAGGGAGAATAAAAAGCAAAAACTTTGAAAAACTTATTTGAGGAAATAATTGAGGAAAACTTCATCATCTTGCTAGACATTTAGACAACAGATACAAGATGCTCAGAGAACTTCAGGGAAAAACATTGTAAAGAGGACTTCACTGAGACATATACTCATGATACTATCTAAAGTCAATGTCAAGGGAAAAAGTCCTAAAACCAACAAGACAAAAGCATCTAGTAACCTATAAAGAAATTCCCATCAGACTAACAGTGTACTTCTCACCAGAAACTTTACAAGAAAGAGGAGATTGGGATCCTATTTTCATAGTTCTTAAAGAAAAGAATTGTCAACAATAAATTTTGTATCCTGCTAAAATAAGCTTCATAAATGAAGGAGAAATAAAATCTTTCCCAGAGAAGCAAACACCAAGGGAATACATCACTACTGGAATGACCCTACAAGAAATGCTCAAGGAGGTATTAAACATGGAAACAAAAGGTTGATACTCATCATCATAAAAACACATGGATTTTTTTTGTATAAAACTCATAAGGTCTTATAAAGCAATTACACAAATGATACTGCAAAGTCATTAGAAAACAATTAACATTATGACAGGAACAAAAGCTCACATACCAATATTAACCTTGAACATAAATAGACTAAATGCTCCACTTAAAAGGCACAGATTGGTGGAATGAATAAACATTCATGATCCAACTACATCCTGCTTATAAGAAACTCACTTAACCATCAAAGACACTTATAGACTGACAATAAAGGGGTGGAGAAAGATGTTCCACACAAATGGAAACCAAAGCAACCAGGAGTAGCTATACTTACAGCAGATAAAACAGACTTTAAATCAACAGTAGTAAAGAAACACAAATATAATCATTATATAATGATAAAGGGATCAAGTCAACTAGAAAATGTAACAATCTCAATATATGTGTACCCAACATAGGAGCACCTAGATTTATGAAACAAATATTACTAGACCTAAGAAAAGAGACAGATAACAGTACAATAATAGTAGAGTAATTCAACAACCCACTGACAGCACTAGATAGATCTTTAAGACAGAAAATCAACAAAGAAACATTGGATTTAAATTTGACTTTAGACCAAATGGACATAATAGACATTTACAGAACATTCTACCAAACAACCGCAGAATACATATTCTTCTAATCAGTACATGGAAAATTTTCCAAGATAGACCATATGTTAGTTCTCGAAAAAAATTCTCAATACATTTTTTAAAAGTCAAAATCATATCAAGTATCTTCTTAGACCACAGTGGAATAATACTGGAAATCAATTCCAAGAAGAACTCCTAAAACTAAACAAATACATGGAAATTAAACAACCTGCTTCTGAACAATCTTTAGGCTAATTACAAAATTAAGATAGAAATTTTTAAAATTTCTGAAACAAATGAAAATGTAAATGCAACATACCCAAACCTCTGGGATACAGCAAAAGTAGTGCTAACAGGGAAATTTATAGCAATAAATACCAACATCAAAAAAACAGAATGATCACAATTAACATCCTATCATGGCATCTCAAGAAAAACTATAGAAACACAAACCAACCAAATCCAAAGCAGCAAAGGAAAAGAAATGACAAATATAAGAGCAGAACTAAATGCAACTGAGACCACAAAAACAAAACAAAATATCAATGAAATAAAAAGTTATTTATTTGAACAGATAAACAAAATCGATAGACTGATGGCTAGATTAACCAAGAAAAGAAGAGAGACGAGTCAAACAAACATAGTCAGAAAAGAGAAAGGAGACATTACAATTGATACCACAGCAAGACAAAGGATCATCAGAGACTAATATGAACAACTCTGTGCTCACAAACCAGAAAACCTAGAGGAAATTGATAAATTCCTGGAAACATACAACCTCCTGAGATTGATCCAGGAAGAAATAGAATTTATTACTCACATTGAATCAGTAATACATCTTCCAACAACAACAATAAAAGCATAGGACCAGATGAATTTTACCAGACATACAGAGAAAAACTAATTCCAATCCTATTGAAACTGTTCCAAAAAATTAAGTAGGAGGGAATCCTCCCTAAATCATTATATAAAATCAGTATCACCCTGGTACCAAAACCAAGAAAGGATTAAAAAAAAAGAAAAGAAAAGAAAAGAAAAGAAAGAAAGAAAAAAAGAAAGAAAGCAAGAAAGAAAACTACAGACCAATATCCCTGATGAACATAGATTGAAAATCCTCTACAAAATACCAGGAAATGGAATCCAACAACATATCAATAAGGTAATACACCACAATCAAGTGGGTTGTATTCCAGGGCTATAAGGATGGTTCAACATACAAAAATCAATAAATATGATTCATCACATAAATAGAATTAAAAACAAAAACCACATAATCGTCTTAATAGATGCAGAAAAAGCATCTGATAAAATTTAGCATCCCTTCCTGATTAAAACCCTCAACAAACTAGGCATAGAAGAAACATATGTCAAAATAATAAATGATAGCCAGGCATGGTGGCTTATGCTTGTTATCCTAGCATTTTGGAAATCTGAGACAGGACGATTGCTTGAGACCAGAAGTTTGAGATCAGCTTGGGCAACATAGTGACATCTCATATCTACAAAAAAAAAAATTTCTTAATAAAAATAAAATAAATAAATGCCATATATGACCAAACCATAGCTAACATCATACTGAATGGGGAAAAATTGAAAGTATTCTCTTTATGAACTGGAACAAAACAAAGATGCCCACTTTACCACTCCTATTAAACATAGTACTAGAAGTCCAAGCCAGAGCAATCCATGCAAGAGAAAGAAATAAAAGTCATCCAAATTGTAAAAGAGGAAGACAAATTATGTCTGTTTGCTGACCGTATGATTGTATACTTAGAAAAGCTTAAAGACTCCTCCAAAAGACTCCTAGATTTGATAAATGAATTCAGTAAAGTTTCAAGATACAAAATCAGTGTATGAAAATTAGTAGCATTTCTGTGTTCTACTAACCAAGTTGAGAACTCTATCAAGAAGTCAATCCTATTTACAATAGCTATAAAAAATAATGCCTAGGAATTCATTTAACCAAGGAAGTGAAAGATCTATACAAGGAAAACTACAAAAGACTGGTGAAAGAAATTGTAGATGACACAAATGGAAAAATATCCCATGTTCATGATTATATCATAGCATAGCATATCATATCATTAAAATGATCATACTGCTCAAAGTAATCTATAGATTCAACGTAATTCCCTTCAAAATACTAATGTAATTTTTCACCAAATTAGCAAAAGCAATTCTAAAAATTCATATGTAACCAAAAAGTAGCCCAAATATCCAAAGCAATCCTAAGCAAAAAGGACAAAGCTGGAGGCATCACATTACATTACCTGACTTCAACATATACTATAAGGCTGTAGTAACTAAAACAGCATGGCGTTTTTTGCTTTTAATTCTGTTTATGTGATGAATCATATTTATTGATTTTTGTATGCTGAACCATCCTTACAGCCCTGGAATAAAACCCACTTGATTGTGGTGTATTACCTTATTGATGTGTTGCTAGATTCCATTACCTGGTATTTTGCAGAGGATTTTCAATCTATGAAACATAGATCAGCGGAACAGAATAAATAACCCAGAAATAAACCCACATACCTACAGCCAACCTGTCTTTGACAAAATCGACAAAAACATACACTGAGGCAAAGACACGCTTTTCGATAAATGGTTCTGTGAAAATTGGATTGTCATCTGCAGAGGAATGAAACTGGACACCTATCTTTTAGCATATATACAATTAACTCAAGAGGGGTAAAAGACTTAACTGTGAGTCCAGAAACTATAAACATTCTAGAGAAAGCTTAGGGAAAACTCTTCTGGACATTGGCCTAGGCAAAGAATTCTTAACTAAGATTTCAAAAGCAAATGCAACAAAAACAAAAACAGACAAATGTGATTTAATTAAACTAAAAAGCTTCTGCACAGCAAAGTAAATAGTCAACAGAGTTAACAGAAAACCTACAGAATGGGAGAAAATATTTGCAAACTATACATCCAACAAAGGATTAATACCCAGAATCTACAAGAAACTCAATTCAACAACAGCAAAAACCCCAAATAACCCCATGAAAATATGGGCAAAGAACATGAACAGACATTTTTCAAAAGAATACATAAAAAGGGCTAATAAGCATATGAAAAACGTTCAACATCACTGATAGAGAAATGCAAATTAAAACCATAATATGATACTATCTTACACTAGTCAGAATGGCTATTATTAAAAAGTTGAAAAAATAACACATGTTGGTAAGGATGCAGAGAAAAGGGAATACTTATACACTATTGGTGGAAATGTAAATTAGTACAATCTCTATGGAAAACAACATGGAGATTTCCCAAAGAACCAAAACTAGAACTACTACTCAATCTAGCTATTCCACTACTGAGTATCTACCCAAAGGATAAGAAGTCATTATATCAAAAAGATATCTCCACTCATGTTTATTATAGCACTAGTCACAATAGCAAAGATGTAGAATCAACCTAAGTGTCCATAAGAGGATGACTAGATAAAGAAAATGTGGTATACAAATACCATGATACACTACTTAGCCATAAAAAAGAATGAAATCATGTCTTTTATAGCAACATGGATGGAACTGGAAGCCATTATCTTTTTTTTTTCCTCTCTCTCTCCTTTTTTGAAACAGAGTCTCACTCTCTCATCTGGGCTAGAGTGCCGTGGCGTCAGCTTAGCTCACAGCAACCTCAAACTCCTGGGCTCAAGCGATCCTACTGCCTCAGCCTCCCAAGTAGCTGGGACTACAGGTATGCACCACCAGGCCCAGCGAATTTTTTCTATTTTTAGTTGTTTGGCTAATTTCTTTCTATTTA
>CAUYRT010077962.1:0-33491 GCA_963574885.1 Lepilemur ruficaudatus | reverse complement strand
AGCTCCTCCTAGGTTCTGCACATGCTCCTGGCCGGGAAAGGTCCCTAACCGCAAGTTCCTGCCGTTGGGGTTAGGTTCTCAATGTTCATTGGTCTCCTCATTTTTGTCCCCCTCCTCTTTCCTGTGGTTAAAGCTGCCCGCCTATACTTGTCCGTAACAATGGACTAATGTTGCATCAACGCTAGGCTAATAGGAATGTTACACTTACTTCAATCTTCTAACCAAATCAGTAATAACCTTTCCATTTCAGTGATTAATCAGCTACACTGCTTAGGAATAATTGATGCTTTCATTGGCGCACTGCCTTTCACATGTTCCATTATTCTTACTTTATCCTTTATAAACTGTTCCGATAGTCGAGCGACTGAAGCCTGATGTTTTCCCAGTGAATGATGATGTCGGGCCTTTCTCCGAATGCTTAATTATTTCTACTTTCCTTTCCACTGTAGTCACCTTTCTGTTCGCTGCAGGCTCACCTGGACTTGCAGAGGACTTTCGCTTTGGGGGCGTGGTCGTAAGTGTTAACACAGACTCATAAAACCAAATAAAGTTAGACGAAAGCGATGCTACGCGTCGGCGGCGATGACACCAGCCGCTAGCGTGAAGGTGCTGCACCAAGGAACACGCGCCATGCGGGTTTCTTTACATGCATGGAAGAAAATAGTTCCCGAATTATTTAAGTATAAATTTTTTTTATGGGGAGCTTTGCAAGCCCGTTCCTAAGTACGGAATGCTGGGGACTCCCTCTATGAAACTCATGCGGCCTGCCCTTTGCCGAGTAACAAACCATCCACACCCGTTTGGGCTCGTGGTCTCTTTATCAGCCAAATCCATGCAAGTGTGGCCCCTGACCAGGCCCCGCCGCTTGGGAACCACCTGTCAACAGACTCAACAACCATCATATGTTTATGAGACTAATTTCAAATGGTCTAGACTGATCTCCCTGCTTCACTCTTTCCTCCTTGAGGTCCATTCTCCGTACAGGACTCAAAATAAACTATTAAATTCTGATCATGACACCTCTCCAACGTAGGAAACTTCGATGGCTTCTAAATGTTCTACAAGGAAAATCCAGCTTTCTTATAATGATTTACAATGTGTATGATCTGGCTCCTGCCTTCCCCCCAGATCTGATCTTATAAAACAATTTCTAATTCACAAATTAGAATTTGAGTCTTGCTGTCTTCCTTTTGGTTCCTCAAACTAGCTTTTTTTTTTTTTTGAGACAGAGTCTCACTGTTGCCCGGGCTAGAGTGCCGTGGCATCAGCCTAGCTCACAGCAACCTCAAACTCCTGGGCTCAGCAATCCTTCTGCCTCAGCCTCCCTAGTAGCTGGGACTACAGGCATGTGCCACCATGCCCAGCTAATTTTTTCTATATATATTTAGTTGGCCAATTAATTTCTTTCTATTATTAGTAGAGACGGGGTCTCACTCTTCCTGAGGCTGGTTTTGAACTCCTGACCTTGAGCAATCCTGCCCCCTCGGCCTCCCAGAGTGCTAGGATTACAGGCGTGAGCCACCGCGCCCGGCCCAAACTAGCTAAATGCTTTTTAGTCTTCCCTCAAACTCTTTATGCCGTCTGGTTTTTATTACTTTGGCCTCTGGTCAAATGGCATCTTCTTGTAAAAGCTTTCAGTTCTCACTCTGTCTAAGACACTTGTTCCACAAGATACCTTCTATAGCATACCCAAGCTAATTTAATAAATCTTCTTTATTTATTGTTTTATCTCATTATTATCTCTATACTTCCTAGTAGATATAAACTCCTTGAGTTGAATTATCTTGATTGTATTATTCATCATTCCATCTTAAGGGCCTGGCACATATTAAATATTCAGTAAAGGTTAGCTACTATCATTGCTATTTTAAAACAAATATTTATTGATTGCCCAGGATGTTCTTGTTGCTTTAAATATATTATCCTATTCAGTCTACACAACAAACTTATGAGATAGAAGTATTTTGGTCCATATATCCTAATATGTATATCTATATCCATAAATAATTTTTTGATAAGGGAGCTGATTTTTTCCCCAGGATTATAGTCACTAATAAGTAATGATGTCATGGAGCCAGGATTCAAACCACAGGAGTCCTTAGCCAAGGCTCATCAGTCTGCTTTCAGTGGCTCCTGGAAAATTCTTCATTCTACAATGGTTATTCCTATATCAATTTATGGTAAGAAATTAAAACAATATAGTACTTGATAGCATTTGATAACTAAGAAACTATTAACACTAGGATAAATTATATTCTGATATATATGTGTGTGTATATATAATTGCAAAATATCACTTAAAAAATTCTTAACTTGTTGAGTAGTTCATAGTATTTACACTAGGAGTAAAAGTTGGAATCAAGGGAAATAAAAAATATTCAGTGATTCTCTGATCTATGCACATACTTTTGTTAGATTTCTAGTCAAGGAATTATTAGAGGGACATGAAACTTTTACTCAAATAGGACAGGTGTTCAGGAATTAATTTTTGAGAGGGAAAATTTGCATCATGAAAGATTTATAAAATTATCATATGTATCAATGTCCTATTATGGGGATGATTAATACATTTAGAGAATTAGGTAATGATTACTGCTTTTCATGGAGAAGTTGGGACAATTAAATTTGAATGACAACAATTATATTTAACTATAAAATACTCTTGAATATTCTTATAGTACTTTCATCTTCTTGTCAGTGTCTTGAATAACAGTCTATGACAACATTTGCTTATGAATCTGTGAGAGTTATAACAAAAAAAGCCAACAAAAGTATGATATAGTTGATGAATATGTATTGAGCCCAAACTCATTATTTAAAGTTTATCCTAGCTGTTTATTTCATAAACAAAAGGTCAAAAGAAAATTATGTTTAGAATATGAGCAAGAAAAAAATCACACCAAAAAGAGCCAAAATTTGAATGCCCATTAATTCATCTACAGTGTAAAAGAATATGTAAGTTCATTTGAATAAATAAACAGCATTCCAAGAATCAAAGAACAAATATATATGGTATGGCTTTTGAAACCTTTTATATTTAAGCCTACTTTAATACTTTAAAATTCATTTTTATGGCTTCAAAAATAGCAGTCTTTCTGAGAGTGATTCAGTCAGTTTCCATCTGCATTATATTCCCCTTACAATATTGCTTTATATCATTTTCATGTACTGTCTGAACAACCAACTTCTAGCAATCCTCTAGGCACCTGCTCATTGGTGACAGACATTGTCTTCACCATGTGACAGACATTGTCTTTCAATATGACTGCTGTCTAACAGCATTCATCCTAACGTAAAGAAAATTATCACCAACAACACATGAGCTTCTCTGCATCTTCTATTTACTAGCTATTAACTAACCTCTCTGAGCTCAGTGGCAGGCACATGCATACAATTGGGCTAATCCCAGTCAAGAAGGATTGGACTGATAACTGAATTGAGGTAATGTTTTTAAATATGCATTGTAATATATAGCATGTCATGCAAATGTCAAGTATTATAACCAACCTAATTTTACCAAACTATATTCATTCCATTTATTGTACAACTTTAATTAAGAGCATGAGATATTAAATGTTTGTTCCAAACTTTAATTTTGCCTCTCAATTTGCTTGGGCAATTATGCCCTATTTTGTTAGACCAGTGATGAAGGTGCAAAAAAACTTCATTTAAAACAAAAAGCCTTACATTAGGATCAAATGAGTGAATGTCTATGAAGTTATGGGAGCAGCAATATTTCAAACAAGAAATCTGGATATAACATCATTAAGGTCCAGAAAAAGAAAAGAAAAGGTGAATGGTTTGGTCTGCATGGACATCTACAAAAAACAGAGATGGTTAAGACAATTCATTGTTCTTGCTGACTGTCCTGGGAGGAAGTTCTAAAGTATAAATTTTGCCATCACCAACTCCTGTGGCTGGCAAACCCTTTAAAGGAAAATGATCAATCAAGACATCTTAGTTGGATACAAATATCCATTAAAATATCAAACTAAAGCATAGTTTTGAGCCAATACTCACCAAGTGAAAATCAACGTGAAAACAATTTTTTCCCACACAAAGATTATGATGCTTCACTTAGCAGTTATATTTCTCATTGTAAATAATACATTGAATAAACACACACATGAACACATGTACACTTCTCTGAGTTTGGTTACTATGAGTTAACCTCCAAGCCTCACCATTTGGCAGAATGTAAGTTTTGATGTTTGTGTGAATTGAAGATCAGTTCTGGACTTAGTGACAAACAAGGTTTCCCTGGGTGACATATAAATTTTATATAAGGTATGTAGAGAGAGTAATATAACATAGATACACATAATAATATAGATTGGAGGAGTCATCTGTACTCTAAGTTTAGGTATTTAAAGATCTTTCCAAAAACATGCTTAACTATGCTTCAAACCTTGACCTTGAGCATTTTAAATATGACTACACTAAATAGAAGAAGTTAGAAAACTTACTACATGCCTAAATGGACTGGTATTAACTTAAATACTAGAAATACAATGGTAAATAAAACAATGAAACAATAATTCCATTCAGCCCTGAAATTAGTATTTAATTATTAAAGTGCTACTCTGTGTGGAATACCAAACTTAATTTATAGTGTATAGTAAGACATCAGGCACTTTTAACAATTCTTAATGCACAGGTAAGGTGAATGTTCATCAAAAATCTAAATAGCACAATAATAAAAATCTGTTATTGTGAAAAAATGGATTATAGATTGTTTAAATGATTATTTGCCCTGAGGGATGTTGAATTTGTAACACTCAGTTTAGTTTCTGTTTAGAGCTACCTTCCACATCCCAAAGGCTCTTCTTCCTTAGCAACTCATGGCTAGTTAAGTGCAGTTAAATATTTAGGGCTCCCTTAGGATGCAATGATCCCCACTATTGCTTTTATTGGACCCATTTATATACCATTATTGCAGTAATTGTCTTTACTTCCTTTTTATTCAGTTAAGAAATGTTTGCCCAGCTGTTCAAATATTTTATAAGCTGTAACTAGAACACGGGCATATAAATTACTTACTCTCTTTCTTTTTTAAACTAAACTAGTGATTATTCAATAGGCTAATTTATATACTCTAATGTGCTTAACTATTGCCATTTTACAAATGGGAGCAGATAAAATAATGACCAAAGAATGGCCTTTGAGCTTTTCCAAAGCCTTTGAGCTTCTCCACAACTTTATATTAAAGATGAGTTTGGAAAGAAATATAATAAGACTTGTGACCTCCTGCAGACATGGGCAAGATAATCTTATGGAGCAGCTGTGCATCCACACTTAGACAGGAGTCTGGAATCACTGAGTGAGTCTGGTAGAGAATGTTGCCTGCCTTCTGTGTAGATATTTAATTGCATGTGAAAACTACAAATTTTTGACTCAGTCTGTGAAATCACATACCAATTTAATGTTTACTGGGAAATCCCTACAACTTTTGATTGCAGATAGCCATTATATTTTACCAGGGTTCCCTCCCTAAGCATTTGTGGAAATCACTGACAAAATTGAGTATGTTCCAAAATGCGTCCTGGCTGTCATTGGCCAGCTCAGCCAGCCTCCTGCCTGCAATCATTTGATCCACTCTGCCCCAGAATGTCCCAAATCTCCTGTTATCCAGGGACCTGCTTTTGTCAAGCTGTAGCTTTCTCTCCTGTCTTACTTGTCTACATTCTCATTTAATACCACCCATATGGCTGCAATCCTATTATATATTTTTCTAGTTTTCCATTCTCTAATACATGGCTTTCCATACCCTTTTTCCTTCCTGTAACAGTGACTAATAATCTTGGCTCATATTTCATTGATAAGAACTCTCAATTCTCCCATGAACCGATAAACATATCTTCATCTATAACCATGTTCTTTTTTCTTACTATGACAGAGAACATGTTACTCCGTTCAAGAACCAATTGCTCCATATATATTCAGGATCTCATTTCTTTTTCACCTGTAAATAACTTCCCTTTCTCTCTGACTGCTACTCCTTTGAAAGTAATCCATCTTTTTCGTCTGGATGATTTTAATATTTTCTATTTGTCACCCCACCCCAGTTTCTTTGTGGTGTGTCTACATGCAGAATTCCTTATTTATCTGCATTTGGAGTTTTTGGCTCCTTGAATTTGTAAATTGAAATTTTTCATAAGTTCTGGAAAACTTCAGCAACTATCATTTAAAATATTGCCTTGTTCCTTCTTCGTTTCTTCTGGGATCCTGATTGAACTTATACTTTCTAACTGTATCCTCTATTTCACTTGTGTGCTCCTCTGTATATGTACTGAATTTTTTAAAAAGAAATTAGCTGTCATTTATTTTTATTCTTATTAAGTTTTTTGGTTCATATTCAGTAACTCCACGTCACTCAAACTTTTCTGTTTCCAGCTGATATCTTTAATGCTGTTTGTTGCTTTTTTAAACATGGTTTACATAATTGTTTTATAGTTTAAATCTGATAATTCCAATATCTTAAGCATGTGAGGAGCTGTTTCTACTGCTGCTACTTTTTTTGTTGTTGTTGCTATTTCTCACTTCTGAGATCTACTTACACTTTGGGCCTAGTTATCTTTGAATGTTTCTGGTGGCATACTTAAAAAATTATTTAAAGAAATCATGTGAAGCCTACAAAGTAGTAAATAAAATACTTCCCTTATTCACTTCTACCACATACGATGAGGTCATGATCAATTTAGGACTACCGTCGACTAATACCACACATTTTCTAGACAGGAGATTTTTGCCAGATGTAATTTTGTGTTATCTGTTCCATAGTTTGTTCATTGTTATCTTTAAGATAACGTATTTCTAAGAAGTTCTCTTCTTAAACCTGCATAATCCAATATGGTTGCCTTGAGCCACTTGTGATTTACTTAGATATGACTTTAAGTGACCTACTTAATATTACCATGCTTACTTTGTATTACTAAGCCATAAAAAACAGTTCATTTTCAAAAACTATTTTTGTCTAATTCAAATAATATACAGTTCCATTAAAGAAGAGAAGAATTCTAATGTAATACTTAAAAAATTAAACAATGAATAGACTAACATCCTAAATCCTTCTGACAATGCACATCCTGATAAATGTACTTTATTTTTTAAATCCATTTATAAAATCTAAATAGCTGTCTGCACTTTTATTTTGAAAAAAAGAATAGAAAATGATGGGAATACCATTAAAGCATCGGAACTGGAAATATTGCCTACTGTTCTGAGGCAAATACCTCCTGAGAGTATGCTGTGATCCTACTTTCAATTATAAGTTTAAAAATCAGAGAGAAAAGTTAAATGCTAATACTAAAAGATGTTATTCTTTTAAACAATTTATATCCTTGACATAATTTAACAACCAATGAAAAGTAACAAGGTGTTTTATCTAGCTTTCAACTTTAGGTGGTGGCTTCTGTTATAAAATAGGCTGCTGGAGAGTGAATAGATAGGAGAAAGGAAAGGACGCTGCCTTTAGAAGGATGGGAAACTAATTAGTGAGGATGTCTGATCCAGGAGGATGCACCAGGAATCATTGTTAAATCTGTTCCCACTTGGGTCGTGATCACATTGTATTTCCATAAAGCAGGTGAAGATTTCAAGACAAGATTTAACCAGAACTAAGGAAACTAACTTGACTAAATTCATCCTTTTAAAGGACTGGACAGTAATAAAAATACAAAAGAGTGTCCTAAGGTCTTGTTATTCAAAACGTGGTCCATGGCTGATAGAACATATTAGAAATGCAGATTCTTGGACTCCACCCCAGATCTACTGATTCAGGTTCTGAACTTTAACATGAACACACAGTTGAATCATATGCAAAATAAAGTTTTAGGAGTATTGGTCTGAAAGAATTCAATATTACCTAGTAAAGTTTGTAATAGGGATGTTATATTAATAAATGTTATCTTAGTTTATATAGCATAAAACACTTCAATTAGCTTAATCTTACTGGTCATTTTATGAAATGTTACAAAAAGTACAAATAGAGAGCTAAGATGTATAAATGCTTATAAAATGTACACTAAGAAAATTTTGATTGGTGGGTTTTTTAATCTCATAAAAGGATACAGGAGATATTTATAAGACAAGCATGTGTGCAAAATCAAAGAGCAGGAAGAATAATAAATAACTGTTAATACAGTCCTATCTTGAAAAGTATATTATACTTTTAAAAAGTTATATAACAATCCCTTGACCTGCTATTGTTCCTTCCCAGGAATTTTTCATAAGAAAAAGATCTAAAGGAAGAAACATGTTATTCTCATTAAAATAGACATTGCAGCATTTTTTATAATCTCAATTTGTCTCCCAGTTGGAGACAAATAATCTAAGTAAAGAACCAATCAATTGCAAGGTGCTGGTAATATGGAACACAGAATTAGAAACGTAGATACAGAAAATATTCATGACCTGATATCAAAAGAAAAATAACCAGACTCCGAATCTTGATATTATTATACTCACGTAAAATGCATTCATATGAATGAGGACTAGAAGGGCATTTAGAAAAATGTAATATGATTTGTTAGTATCATGAGATGGTAGTATTATTTTTCCACACATAATAAAATCTGCAATAGAGAGGGCTAACCTCTAGAAAAGCAAAGTAAGACTTCTGAAAACTCACTCTTGCATAAAAGCAATTAGAACACCGGCAAAAACTGTAAAAACAAACATTTTCAGAATTTTAGAAATTAACTAAAGCCATGCAACAATCTTAGAAGCACTTGTTCAAGAAAAACAATTGAATCATAGTATGAACAGTGAGCTTTATGGCACTTAATATGACCTTAATGTGCGCTTTTCCCCTTCTCAGTGGTAGTCTTAAAAGCCAAAAGTCTCACAACTACAATAGCTATGAAAACCAGCAGCCTATCATTCCCTAGGAGAGGCCAACTGGTTTGGAGTGCACCCAATAGAATTGTCACTATTTGACCTATCTGGCAGCTTGCTGAAAAGCTTCACTCTCAGGGTTTGCTTTTATTTGACCTGCATCAGAGATCCTGCTGCATAAACAGCACTCTCTTCAGGACCGTGGTAGAAAACACCAAGTGATAATTGTTTACCATCAGAGCTACTTGAAGTAGATTTGTCAATTGGGTAATAAGACACTGACCAAAAATACTTTTAGAAAAAAAAAAGAAAGAAAGAATATTTAAAAAAGAAAATAAAAAAACCAGAAATTAGTAGTTCATAGGGGGCTGTGAAAAGCTGTTACATGGTCCTGGGAATTTAGAAGGCCACATGCACACTCAGGGCTCACGGCTAGGAAAGACAGAACAGAAGAAGGCCCCAATTTCTCACCTCTGACTGACCTCAAGGTTCTGTGCAAGCTAGAAATGAACATTAAGGAGGAGTTGTAAATTGCCTATGAGAACATTGAAAACATACTCCAACATACATGTGTGTGCACACACACACACATACGCACGGCCCCTCGGCAAAAGCTGGGAGACTTATTCATTCAAAGCTTTAAGGGAATCTCTGTCCAGTCATTACCTGACTACAAGACTAACAGAGGAGAGATTTCAATGGCCACACATGACAAAGAATACAGACTTTCAAAAATTAGTTCAGGAAATTTACAAGAAAAAGCAAAAATAATAAGCCCCAAGGGGGATCTAATTTCCAGAGCTGTCGTGTTATGTTATTTAACTGTCCAGTTTCTAACAAAAAAAATAAGACATATAAAGAATAAGGAAAGTAGACACAGGGGGAAAAAGCAACCGATAGAAACTGTCCCTGAGGAAGTCCAGACGTTGGACTCTAACTTAAAACCACCTGTTATATTAATAAATATGTTCACAGAATACAGGGCAAGTCAAAGAAAAAGCATTTTAATACAATTTGTATCTGCAAAACACACAATGTATTAACAAAGCATTGACATTTTAGGGAATTTTTAATTTAAAATATTTAACATGCTAGATGTGGTAACTGAAAAAACTAGAAAACAATATTCTTATTTTAGATAATTAGAGCACATGCTTCTTATTCAAAGGGCATTGTTGTATTTTAGCAAGTATTTTAAAAATGCTATTTTACTTATAAAGTCGTAAGGTCATCATCAACCAGGTACTCTTAAATACTGAGGGTTTTTAGAAATACAGTTCTTTTGGCTAGTAGAGAAGAAATCTGTACAGGACAATGACATGCTAAACCATCAAGAAACAAGCACTGATGGAAATATTCAGAAAAGGATTAGCAGAATATGAGAGCTGCAGAAGAAAAATCCAAACTAAACCATAATCAAAACAGTTCTTTGATCCACACCTAGTCAAACGGTCTCACTAATTTCCCAATGAGAAAGGATTTGAAACTGATATCAGAAACCCATTCTGTATTATGCCTATTTTGTTGTTTATAATTAGAGTTAACAATGTAGTAAATTCTATATGTTTAGTAGTTTTTGTCATTTTTTCCATTACTTATTTTCATCAAAACCTGGGTTAAAAAATACCTTCCTGGTATTGCTATAAATATATTAATATCTCAATAGTAGGTAAAATTCACCTACAACTGCTATTTAGTATTTTTGAAAAAGAGATTAGGTAAAACCAGGTAAGTAGGAATGCCAGGGAATGATTAATTTCTAGACTAAAAAAAAATTCATAAAGGTAGGGACATTTCTATTCACTACTGAATCCTGAAAACCTTGCCTAGAAACTATCTGGAATATATGACTGTATTGTTAAAAAAGTGCCTGCGTGCATGAATGAAAGAACAAATGATACACCACATTGTAATAACCAAATGTATTTTATAAAAAACCTAAGGCTAAAATGAAGTTACTCAGCAGCAGCTTAATTGAACATTAAGACATGGATTGAGATGCCATGTAAAGCAGACCATGCTGTCATTGGTAGTGGTCAAGAAGGATGTTGATGGCAATTTATCAGTGTTGCTTTAGAAAGGATTCAAGTTATGAGAAATATTCCTAACTTTCTTTCCAAGGAGATGAGTCCAAGATTCCATGACATCTATACAAAGGGTTATTTTACCTAATTTACAAAGTCTCTTTAATTTTATGCAAATAAGAAGGTACATCTTGTCCAAATATTAATACATGATAGTATTACCAAGCCTATTTAAGGAATGTTTAAAAAAATAGAAATATAATCAAAATATATAAGTAATAGAGTAAATAGGAAATGAGAAAATAAATTTGTATAATTTTTCTTTAAATTACATATGAATAGACCTCCCAATAGGGGCTAAAGTTTTTTTTACAAGAGTGACAATATCAAATGTTGACAAGATTGTAGAATTAACACAAACACTCATACGTTTTTGGTAGGAAAGTTAAGTGACACAACTTCTTTGAGAAATGCTCTGGTTTTTTTTTTGATAAAATTAATTTATACCTAACTTATGACCCAGAAATGAAAATATATATTTACAAAAAGTCTTGTGCAAAAATATTTATAACAAATTTATTCAAAATAGCAAAAAACTGAACACAGTCCAGGTGTCCATCATAGGAGAATGAATAAACAAACTGTGCTACATCCATACAATGAAATATTACTTGGCAATGAACGAGTAGTATACAGCATGAATGAATCTCAAAAACATTAAGCTCAGTTATTTATTATTTTTTTAAAAAAAAGCCTTACACAAGGACACATAAATAATTTCATGTATAGGAAGACTACAGGAATGATTCCATTTATGTGAAGTTCTAGGAGAGGCAAAAGTAAGTTATCGTAGGAAAAAATCAATATACTCTTTAACTTTCAAAGGGTAAGGTAGAGATTGGAAAAGGGCAGCAGAGAACTTTCTGTGGTGATGTTATACTTATTATTGTATATTTCATTGTATGTAAATTATGTTACAGAAAAACATTGGCCAAGTTTACTTTTGCCATACACCGGCATAACCTCACAGCTGGGCATTCTGGGTACTAACGTGTAGTCATAACATACAACTTGTGGTCGTAATATACAAAGGAAAGAATGAATAAATGGATTTAGGATAGTCAATAGAAATTTTACAACTCAGTTTTGATGTCGAAAACAGAGTTAGATAGCTATCTTCCTATCTTGAAATATATTGGTTTTATAAAACCGTGTGTATACACAAACAGAGATAGACTTGATTTCACATAGCTTTTAATTGTTGAGGGCAAGATAGCATTTAATCGGGTATTTTCTCTTGTGCATTTGAAATTTCGTTGAAGTAAAATTCATCTAGTGGATAATTTTTTCAAATGTGTAACATTTTTAGCTTATTTAATTGTCTTTTTCCTCCGTCATTTTGAAAAACAGTGCAATCGCCACCATCAGTTTTGTGATTACATCCGCACAATGTGGTGACTCTCATGACACATTTTCTTCACTTAGAATCTCATCTCACTCCATCTATCCTCCTTTTAAGAAATCAACCAATCTGAAGACACACCCTGCTTCTGATATCCTGCCCTAAGAACTCCAGAACCCAATGCATAAGCAATAAAAAACTTGCTCTCATTTCCCTAATGAGCTGAGTTTAGGAATTGTCAATGTGGTCTTCTTCCTTAAGGCATTCCTTGAGGCACACTATGTGATCACTATGATTAAAACTCTGTTTATATAATAGCACATTGTTTTATTGAAGAAGTCTTTTCACACACTTTAGTATGATGAAAATGGAAGAAACTTGACCTTCTCTAAGAACAGGAAACGTTTGAAGAAAATTATTATATAAGTAACCAATCCTTTCAAAACATACATGTTTTTTGGAGTAGGGCTAGGCAGGAGAGTCTCCTTTAGTAAACATGAGTTCTAAATTATGTTAAAAGAAAAATGAGAATCTCCTATTTCAGAAATGAGAATCTCCTAGGTAGGCCAATTGAGGGTTTCAGCAGGAAAATAATTCTTTAAGGCTAAGGTATGCCTACTAACTTATGTACTTGAGAAAAAATTAATGGTAACTTGAAGGTATATAAAACCCAGGGTCATTCATCTTTATTTCCAGGTACCTGAACATCACCTATCCAGAAACTTAGTTCACTACAGCTTAGATGGAAAATTTAAAAAGGCACAAAAGGGAACCTGGATCTCAGTGATTTTAGTGGGAGGGTTAAGTGGTACTTAGAAAATCCTTGTAATGTAAAATAGAAAAAGGGCCTGTATCTTTATGGAAGGTGAGAATCTCACCTATGAGACCCTAGAGCACTTAGAGCAGTGCTTTTAAGTTTAATAAGCATATAAATCACCTGAAGACCTAGTTAAAAAGGAGATTCTAACCCAATAGACCTTGGGTGTTGCCTGATGTTTTGCATTACAAACAAGCTCCCAACTGATGCTCATAGTTGGTCATTGGTCCTTTGCTTTTCATAGCAAAGGCCCCATGCAATGTCTGCAAGGGATACTCCGAAGACAGTGATGTTCATCAATAACAAGGAAGTGATACCTGAAAGCATAACCCCTGATCTTCAACTAAATAACTTGACTCCATATGGATTTATAAAACAAAGCCTTTTTGTAAAGATCTTTGTAAATATTCCTCAGTGAGACCAAGATTTCTAGTACTAGCAAGTATCAGACAGACATATTTAAGGATTTCTTTAAAATGTTTATTACAATTTGAATTGTTTTTATCCTTTAACCCTCAAAGTGGTTTTGATATAAAAATATGATTCTAGTTACAAATTTAAATTTGGTGAGGGAATAAATGTCCTGTTTACTGTCAGGACTTTGTCAATATTTTCAATTTAGTGTTGTCAGTCTTCCTGCATGCTCTGCTAATCTCCCTGGAGGCTTAAAGCTAGTTGTGATAAGCACCTAACTGAATGAAGAAGAAGTGAAAGACACCTTGTTTCCCTGAAGCAGAATGTAAATTCATTCCTAATGGAAATCATGGCTTTCAATCTCAAAGTACCTTGTGAATTCATAAATCACCATCTCTAGCATGGTCAATATTTGAACCAATTTAAGAGGTATTTCTCATAATGACTAACCTATTTAACAGAAATATAGTTATTTGATTTTTAATGCTTAACATGGAATTTTTAATATCTAAAATATGTTTTTTTGTTTTTATCCTTCTGATAGATTTTATTAAAAGTTCTTTATAAATCGGCACATCCATTTAACTGTAATTTTTAGTGGCAGGTGTTCAGAGAGTACAGTTGAAATCAAAGCTAAACAAAATAAAGAAAAATGAACCTACCAGTTCAGTTCACCCTAGACCCAATGCTAAAGCATACATTTTTTTCCTGGACAAAATAAGAATTATCTTTTAAATTAAACTTCCATATCCCTATGCTAAAGTGAGAGATGCTATCACTGACTTTGTATTAGCTTGAGTCACAGATGACCACCTTTTCCCCCAAAATTTATATTCCGTAGCTGGCATTCCTGCAGCACTCTTATGCTGGTCAGTATTTGTTTTACTTTGTAGAAAAGTTTTCTAGAAAACATGTAAAAATCTGACTCATCTTTCTAAATAATTTTTTAAATTATTTTTCTAGCTAATGGTTGTGGAGAATGTATAGTGAGACAAATATTACTAAATATTAGATGTTATGGTCTTAAATTATTCTCTCAGTAGAGTTGGGTATCTTGAATCTTTTCACTTAGAGTTATAATGAGTATTTTTCTATTATTAACTATACTTTGAGAGTATATCTGATAATGTTTATATATATCCTTATATGTATGTTTTATATTCAGGTTGGACAGTTATGATAGTTTTTCTAAGTTTTCACTAATGCTAGCGATACATTTTCCTGCTTGACCCCATGGTTTTTTCAAGAAGACATTTTATGTGTGTTTTATTTTTCTTCACACTTCCACTGTATTACTAGAGTAGTTATTCCCTTAAGAACATTATTTCACTTGCTTAAGAATCATATAAAGCACTAAAATTTTCTATTTTTAGTGGTTTGTTTTAGAGTTATTAATTGTGTCTCTTAAAGCAATCTATAGACTTCCTTCTCATTCTATTCACATATTTTAGAAGCGAGAAAAGTTAACTTTATTATCATGCCCTTTTTTGTTTCAAGGACAGACTACATCTGATGTATTTCAAAAGATATATAGAACTTTCGATTTTTATTCTAATTGCCCTTTTTAACGATGTTTAATGTTGTCACACACAGTGAGGCCATAAAACACTATACGCTGAGGATCCGGCTGTTAATGACTGCTTCAAAAGCGTACAGTTTAGGGAATGTGCAGTATTGCAGACAGGAATGTTTTTTTTCTATCTCTGAAGGGATTTTCGATGCAGCAATACTCAGAGGAACTGCATCTATGATTTTGCTGAGTTTACCTCAAAGACATTTTCTGTTTTATCCTCTTTTTTATTTGCCAGGAAGCCTTCAAGCAACAAATTTACATGAGGAAACCATGGTGTACTGACTTTTAATTAAAACTTCATGCTCAAAATGCATTGGGATTTAATTTAAACATCTAATTGACACAATTTTTAATTGAAAATAAGAAAGGAAGGGTATGAGATTAAGTATTGCATGACTAAGAGACATTTTGATTTATCCATGACGAGTACTCTGATGATTCACTAGAATGCTTTCCTGGCCTACAGACAATTAAATTTTTCTTGCTAATGAACAGGTCCCCCTGTATATTAATATTTTGCTGGTACCTACGGCTCAAGTTAACCAATGTTGAAATCATTATCCCTTCATTGTCCTGTATTTTCTATTGCGTTGAATGACAGTTGTAACAGAGGGAATGGCCTGGAGTGAAAAAATGGCAAAAGATGTTTTCTGTCTCTTTAAATTTCCACCCACACTTTTTGGGAACTGAGGGCTACAATCCATGACTCAGGCAGTTGGTCGGGATGGGCAGGACAATGTCCTTTGTGTTACTGGAGATAGCTCAGCTGAACTGTGGCTCCAACCCAGGCCCAGGTTTGGGTGGGCCTCCCAAGTGGGCAGAGATCACAGGCTTTGTCTGTGGCAGAGATGGGAAGATTAGAATCATTAGTTATATGTAGTTAAATGACAATAGCCTAGAACTGAGGATCCTCTGTTTAAAAGCTCTGTATTTCTGCTTATGTACAGGAATTTGGATTTTGAGACAATAGTCTACCATTTTTCTTGTTTGCTGGCAAAGTAATAAACTTCTCTTTCCTTCTCTTCAACTCATTTGTTCTTATTCTTTTGATGCTGCCTTGAGGACAAGTGCCAAGCTTTTGGTAACACGATTACGTCCATGTAGATGCCAAAACTTGAAGTTTTGCTTTCTCCTACCCTCCTCTCTCTCTTTGTCTAAGAATAATCCAGAGTCCTTTATGAAGATGCCTTGGCATAAAGCTTTGCTTACACAGGGAGGACAATACCAATTGGCTGGGTTAATCAGAGTTTCCTTTTCCACAGTTTGACCAAGGAATTTAGAAGAACATAAAAAGTAGTGGAGTCAAGTCAATTCCACAACATAATAGTAGAGATTATAGGGGTGGAAACATGTGATACATTTTCTCTTCATCAAAGGGTCACAACCAACACTTCTATGACAAAAGACAGGTTAACAAGAGAAAAGCATAACAGATTTATTTAATCAAAGTTTCATGTGACAGGGGGCCTTCAGAAATAAAGACCCGAAGACTCAGGGAAAACTATATTCTTAAGTTCAGTGAAGCATGGACAGCTATGGAGAAATGTGATTAGACAACAGGTAGTGACCTAATGGTAATAGACAGAGTGGAGAAATCCAGAAGGGTCTGTCTGCTCAGATTCTTCTTGGCTTCTCTGTTGGAGCATTTTTTCTTCCTGGTTATGAGGCAGGACACTTCTGGAATTGAGGATCTTATGACCTACTATGGGACAAGGGTGAGTCAGAGAATTTCTTTATGGCCAACTCCTAGATAAAAAAGCAGAGGAAGGTTAAAGTAATATATCTAGGTTTTATGGTTTGTTTTGAGGCACAGGGACGCTAGTCTCTATGATCCACTTTGGGGAAGAAGAATTCTGGTTTCCATGTTCACTTCAGGAGAGAATGAGAAGCAAGAGAGAGGAGGGTGGGAGAAGGTCAGAGAGACCTTGGTCTTGAGGCTCCTTCTGAAGCCTTCCAATATCCTTTAGTTCAAAGTACTCAGCATGCCAAAACCCCATGCTTTGGGGTATTTCTGAGCCCCAACAAGATCAATGAACATTTGCTGTAAGGGGGCAATAAGATCATGTGAGAGCCAGAGTTGCCTTAAATTCAGAAAGGTATTGCAGTAGCCTATGAAGTATGGTTGTAGCAATTCTTGCCTCTTGACTGAAAGTTGGGTGTGTAGCTTTTATTGGGACCCATTGGACCTGGCTGCATAATGTAATTCCTGTTTTTCTATATTCCCACATCAGTTTAGGAAACCTGAGCAAGTCTGTCCAACTAACAATCAAAAGATCCCACCCAATGATGGGATCGTATGCATAAATGATCATAAACTATAAACATTAAGGGATATTAAGTAGGCAGTGGTATCAAAAGGACATTAATGATGAAGAATATGGACTTTAGATTGATTTCTGGCTCTGCCACTTACCATCTGTGTGACCTTGGGCAGATCACTTAACCTCTCTGTACTTCCGATTCCTTACGTATAAAATGATGATAATGATAGAATTTGCCTCATGGGAGTTTCCTGTTTATATGATTGGCCTTTTTATCCTCTGATAGATATTTCGTTTTTCTTTTTGTTTATAAGAATAATAAAATATGTTACAAATAGTGATTTTTATATCCATTGTATATATTTGGGGAGATATGTTTTATATACTAGCTTCTTGATACTTCTGGTCTTTTCTATAGATAAGAATTATTCTGATCAATTGACAAACTACTGAGATGATGACTCAAGAGATTATGTATCACTGTAATGAAATTAAATGTTGAAAGGCCGTTTCCATTCATTTCCTAATTTCCATCATTTTTTAAAATAAATTTCAAAGTAAATTGGTGCTTGCATCAAGACCACACCCCAAATAATCCACAATATGAAGAAAGACACTTTGTGCCATTTTTCCAAAAGTTACTTACATATGTTTTCTGCTACATTGATGGAATAATAGAGTAACATTTTTTGTTTGGTGCAATAAGGGCTAAAATTTATTTTCCACTTTCACTTAAAAATGAATTGCAATTCTTCTTTTGATCATGTCACTAATGAGCTTGAAATCAATTGCTAAATAAATCTCCTGTTCCATTCACTGGTGTGCTAAGCCAACTCATAATGACTCTTACAAAAACCAGTGTTAAAGTTTCAGGAATTTATGAGCCAGCTGACATCACATTGGCGACTTGAAAATAAGAAATGATAGGAGTGCTTACTTACATTAAGGAAATATGAAAATGTTACAAATGAGGGCTTCTCCTTTTTTCTTTTTTCAGAGAGCTGGTTTTTACCAGCATACCACTGACACCATTCTACCATCATCCCATGCCTTTCCCATTTTGAAAGAAAATGACTCTTTCAAATACAAAATTAATGCACTCACACATTTGGCTGTGATATTCATTCCATGGCAAATGTAAATAGATTTATGAGAGAGGCCTGGCATCCTCTGTCCTTTGTGGAAAGCAGGAACATAAATCTTGTCTGTCCACAATATAGGGAGAGTAAAGAATGTTGCCCTGTCTTCCTTATCCCATCTGTCACCATAGGTAAAATTTCAACTAAATCTTTTGAGAAATCTGAATAGAATATTTATAAAGCTTTATATTACAGGTTTTACTCAGCAATTTCAGTTTCAGAAAAAGTAGATTTTCATCCAAGATAAAATATGAATGATCTTTAAGCAGATATGCATAGGAAACACAGAGAAATTTTTTTAATTATCTTGGCAAATAGGCAATTCAAAAACATGTTGCCAGTCCCATACAAACTGACTTTAAGAGAAATTCATATATATATAGTTATATAATTTTATGTTTGATAGGCAAAATTTTGATGAATAAAAGCTAAATATAATGGATAGAGATTAATGCAATTCATACAACTTTCCAGGATTCTCTTCATATCTGTAATCCTCCAAATAGCTTTCCTGAATATAAAGGATGGACTTTTTAGTTTCTTTCAGAATTTCCAGAGTATCTGAGCTAGTAGTATTTAGAGCAACATCAACAACAAAGCAGAAATTCTTGTTAATAGCTAGAGAACAAGTTTTATCCACATAAAATAATATAGAACATACATCTGTGCAAATTATGTTTTGAAAGAAATAAATCCTATTAGTCTAATTTCTATGTATTTCTTTCTATCACTATTTATAATGCATTCATTAACTGTTTTTGGAGTAGTAAGATATGATCATATGGACATGAAGAATATAAGCTTATAACCTATTTTAAAGCTGAAATGATAAGGAGCTAATGGCTACATCTCAGGCAAATCCCAAGGAATAACTTAATCATGTTCCCATTTTCTTTTCCTTTATTGAGGTATAATTCACATGCAATAAAATAAAATATACCCGTTTTAAGGGTACAGAATGTTGAATTTTTGGAAAATGTACTCTCATGAAATCACCACCACAATCAAGACATAGAACATTTTCACTGCCACGGAAAGTTTCTTCCTGCCTCTTAGAAGTCATTTCCTCCATTCTCTGTCCAAATAATTACTTATTTGCTTGCCGACATTATAGATTATTTTGTTTCCTTTTCTAGACTTTCAATAAATGAAAACATACAGTTCACCATGTTACATGTATCAGGGGTTCATTGTATTCACCTTTTTTTTTTGTTTGTTTTTTGAGACAGAATCTCACTCTGTTACCTGGGCTCGAGTGCCATGGCGTCAGCCTAGCTCACAGCAACCTCAAACTCCTGGGCTCAAGCAATCCTTGAGCCTCAGCCTCTTGAGTAGCTGGGACTACAGGCATGTGCCACCATGCCCAGCTAATTTTTTCTATATATTTTTAGTTGGCCAATTAATTTCTTTCTAATTTTAGTAGAGACAGGGTCTCATTCTTACTCAGGCTGGTTTTGAACTCCTGACCTTGAGCCATCCTCCCACCTCGGCCTCCCAGAGTGCTAGGATTGCAGGCATGAGCCACCACGCCCGGCCCTGCATTCACCTTTTTATGGACATTCAGTCTGGAGCTATTATGAGTACAAGTGTATAAGTCTTCGGTTAGACATGTGCTTTCATTTTTCTTAGGTAAATAGATAGTGTGGAGGTGAGGAGAAACTTGCCCTTCCCCCTGAATGTTCCCTAAAGATCAATTCACAACTAAGTCTGATTAATAAGAGAGAGAGGTTTATTTGCCATGCACATGGGACACATGGGGAGAATCACAGAGTGATTACTCAATATCCCAATGGGATCCAGATATTTTTATACCTGTATTTTAGAGGGGAGGAGGAGGTGAGGAGTACAGGTGATTCTGTTTAGGGGCAATAAATGGTTGCTAGGGAGGTTGAATAGATACTTGGGAGAATGAATGGATGGGGTAAACAGACTGACTTGTAAATTAACTGGAGAGACAGGAATTGTGTTTAAAATTATTTGGGCTAGGTCTGGTTGCATTCTTGATCGGTTTATGTGAAATATATTGAGATAACAGGGAGAGGAAGGGAAGTCAATTGTTACCGTTGGTGGGTCAGTCTGGTTTATTTAGACAGAGGGAAAGCCTCTTTCCAAGGGCCTGTTAATCTTTAAGAGCCTTTAATTCAAAACACCAAGGAATCCTATTTTGGGGTGAAATTTCCTGAGCTCCTTCAATAGGAATTGCATTGTTTGGTCATATGTTAAGTGTAAGTTTAATTTTATAAAAAGCTGCCAAACTGTTTTCCAGAGTGGCTATGCAATTTTGCACTCCTACAAGCAATATATGAGATTTCTAATTATTCCATATCCTCACCAACACTTGGTACTGTATAATTTTTTAATTTTTCTAGTCTGTGATGATATCTCTTCATAGTTTTAATTTGCATTTCCCTGATAACCAGTGATGTTGATCATCTTTTCTTGTTCTGATTGTCTTCCCTTTTTCCTCTACACTTTCTTCTACATGTTCATTTCAAGTGTTAGTAGTTAAGCCTCCTTCAAATGCAAGCAAATAAAACTCACTGGATTATTTTGGCCATGAAAGCACTTTATTGGGAAAAATATCAAAGAAATTAAAGAAAAGTTGTATAATCAAGTCTTGGGCAATGAAGAAACCAGAGCAGCTCCAGGTAGCCAGGTAACATATTTATTAGTATAAATGTACAAATAGATATTTTTATTACAGAGCTAACATTAAAGTGGCTCAGCTTCAAATCCTTAATACACCACAATTCCACACTTTGAATTTCTGGAAGAATCTTATGGATTCGATTTGAATTAGGATTTTCTTTCAAAAGTTTTATTTTTAAAATTCTTTTCCCTTAAATCATGGAGGGGAAGTCACATTTGATACAATTTCCTCTCCTAAGTTGTATTTTCTTCTTCTTAGCATGATCTTAGAGAATAGCTTATCCTCATATTCAATTTTATGTGGTGATGATAAAGATTCTAAATGCACAGGGTAAAAAAGAAAATGGGCAATTTGCCTTATATCCACCTGTCTGACGATTCTTAACGAGAACAGAAGTAGACTATCAAGGGGAATGTTGCAGGTGCAGACAGAAGGCAGCGAATGGTGGACCACAGGGAAGAGTGTTGGGAAGACAACATGCTCATGCCAGAGAAAGTGGACTCTGGACCCTGGGGGCATAGAGCAATGCTTTCCTTTTGGAGGCACATGTGGCTGTAGATGAATGAGAATTTGTTGCTAGGTGGTTGGGAATTGAGTGACCTTTTGCTTAATGATCTTATTATCTTGGTCAGAAAATTTGATAGCACGAGTAAAGATGCTGAGACTTGAAGAAATAAGGAAGAAAATAACCTCCATGAGGAATGGCTCCAAGAACTAAAGAAAATCTAACCTCACACAGGCAATGTAGGACAGAGGCTCCAGGAGAGGTTTACTTTATAAATTTGTAGTGATACCTACCTGAATACATTTGTAATTTTTCCTTTAAAGTCCAGCAGTCTGGAAGTAGGAAACAAAAAGGATGAACATTAAATTAGTACCAGGACTGCAGATTTTTGAAGAAGTTGCTGTAGAAGGGCTGGAGTAATTAGGAAGAGAGCTAATGTGATACATCATATTGTTTGTTCTGGAGAGAGAAAAAGTGGAGACTAGAGAGAGAAGCTTTGTTGACCTCATTGTTTTTGCTATTTGTTTGTACTTCACTATACAAGAAAGAAAGGATATGCATGCATTTCTAATAACCCTATAGTAAGAGGAAACTGAGGATTAAGTCAAGTAACATACTCAAGTATACAGCTAATAAGCAGTGAAGCTGACATTGGAAGCAAGGAAGTCTGACCACAGAGTTGAGTGATTAACCTGATGTCATTTTTTAATATAGGTTATAAATATAAAAGCAATTGATGGCTATATTGCACACATCTATATAAAATCACAAGTATATATCCATATATGCAAAATTTTGTGAATGATTTCCTCTTTTGTATTTTCTATTTACTCCAGCATTATTTCCTTTAGATGTACTAATGAAAAACTGCCTAGTCTTTGTGTACATATATATGTAGTTACAAACAAATATTCATTCCTGAAGAAACTTACTGTCGATATATGAAAATCATGTTGTGATGATGAAATGTTCTCCTCTTAACAGATTCTAACCTAGACTTGGCACCTAGTAACCAGTGAGCTGAAATTGACTCACAAAATTTTAGTTTAGTTTTGTCTCTATGTAAATTGTATATATTTGGCAATATTTAACATTTAGGAGAATTCATACAAACTCTAGATTTCTGTTTTCTCTTTTAAAGATGAGATCTGGCCACACACAGCTCACCTTTCTGCAAAGCAAACAATTTCCTCCTCCTGAGCAGTGACAACCCCTTCAAACCACGAACATGACCTTGTTTCCTTTAGTCCACCCTCACTCATTATGCTCACTCTAGCCCAATTCCCGTGTTATATAACCTGCCCTATTCCTGCAGACATTTAATTTTGTAACCCCATTCCAAGATGACTTACTTTATCTAGGCATTACTAATTATTACTTATAACTTTTTGTCATTCAGAATTATTAATTTTAACTGCACCATAATTCAAAAATCTTTCTTTGTTTTCCATTTCTTAAAACTTTAAAATAAATGGCACAGAAGATCCTAAAAGAGCTACGCTATTTTGACAAGCCCTGCAATATCTTTGGATTTTCATACCCAGGTCATAGTGCTTAATGAAAGTGACTAGTCATCCTTGACATGCTAAGAACCACAGAGGAATGCAAAGAAAAAATTACATGGCCTTCAGTTTGACAGCATCAATGTATCTTAAAAGTTATAACTGTATAACTTCAATTTCTATTTTCAAGTGCAACAGAGAAAATAAAATCATGCATGAGAACTTTAGGACAACAAGAAAAGTAGTTTTCTTGATCAAAGAAAATTTGGAAATATGATATGTCTATTAAAGAAAAATGTAAGTCTTGGAAACTCATTTCTATTAAAAGATATTGGAATATGGAGTTGAAGTTACATTTGCATTAATATTTTAAACAATGTTAAGTTTAATAGTGCCTAAAGGAAAGGATAGCTACTATGAAATTATCTTTGTATAGAACATACCATTTATTTGTGAATTCATTCAATTTATAAATATTGAATATCTACTATGTATACAACTAAAGGGATCCTGTGCCCATTTCTTCACTGTCAAGCAGAAGAAATGGACACATCAACAAAAAATGTGACAGAGGGTAATAAGCATTGTCACAGGAAAATTATATTGGTTGTTCATATTGGTTAAGATCCAGGTACAGAGCGAAGAGAATCTGTTATATCAATAGCTAAATTAATCATCAAGAGATTTATTGTGGACTAATAGGATAATTTGGAAAGCAGAAGACACAGGCTTTAACTTGGAACTTTTGGAAATAATTCCCCATGCTACACCAAAAAGCCAAGCTGCTAAGAGAGCAATTGTCTTACTTGCCGAATTAGGATGCTGCTGCCAAGGCAGCCCACGCTAGCACCATGCGGCTACAGCCAGGATGGAGAGCGATGGAACGACGCTTTAAAGAGTGATACTTGATAGAACTGGGTAGACATCTGAATATGACGGGCAAGGAAAATGGAGGCGGAATAGATTTCGAGAAGACATTGTTCGATTTTAAGCAGATTTGGAGAGGCAATGTTCAGTTTTGATTGTATGAAGTTTGAGGAACCTGTGAGGCATCTGGACTGGATATTCGTGTTCCCCCAAAATGTATATGTTGAAACCGTACCCCCTCTGCTCCCCCAACAATGCGATGGTATTAGGAGGTTGGATCTTTTGGAAGCAATTGGAATTAGGCTAGGTCACAAGGGCAGAACTCGTACGAATAGGATTCGTGCCCTTATGAAAGTCCCGAGCGGGCGTGCTGCTTCTCTCCACTCCCTGCCCTGTGCGAATACAAAGAGAAGTCAACGGTCTACACCAGAATCCGACCACGCTGGTACTCTGATCTCAAACTTGCAGCCTCCAGTACTGTGAAAAATAAATTTCTGCTGCTTGTAAGTCACCTACACTATGGTCCTTTGTTACAGCAGCCCGAACTGACTAAGACAGTAACTAACAGAAATGTCACAGAGGCACCTGAATACATGAGCTCCAGACTTGAGGAAAGTTAGATTTCAAGAAGTTGGTTTGGAATCTGTGTGGTTAAAGATTAGCAGAAGTTGTGAACTTAGTGAAGTGTGCTTGCAGAGACAAGAAGAAGAGGAAAGGAGAGGAGACCTCTGGCAAGGGCCATATTTACAGAGCAGGTAGTGATGGTAAAATCTAGTAAAGGTGATTGAGAAGTGAACCCTAGGGTGCAGCAAGAGACAGAAACAGAGGACAAATAAAATTTTTTAAGAAAAAATTAAGAACTATGAGAGAGGGGTAACATTTTTTTACTACTACAGAGAGGTCAATAAAACATGAATGAAGATCGTCCGTTGTTTTTTAGTGTTGGCAAGTCATGAGTGCTTTCAAAGCAGTCTCTTGGGTATGATGAAGGCACAAAATAGGTTACAGTGGACTGAAAATAGGGTGGTAGAGAACAAATCACAGTCAGGAAGCAAAAATATACTCTTCTGAAATGCTTACCCTAGCCAGGTTTGGTGGCTCATGCCTGTAATCCCAGCACTTTGGGAGGCTGAGGCAGGAGGATTTCATGAGGCCAGGTGTTCCAGAACAGTCTGGACAATATAGTGAGACCCTGTCTCTATGAAAAACAAAAAAGAATTAGTGGGGCACGGTGGTGCACATCCCAGCTATTAGTGAAGGCTGAGCCAGGAGGATTTCTTGAGCCCAGGAATTGGAGGCTTCAGTGAGCTATGATCACACCACTGTACTCCAGTTTGGGCAAAAGAAGAGGACACTGTCTCCAAATAATAATAATAATAATTGTTATTATTTAAAAATAAAATTCTTAGCCTATAAGGTAAGGAGTAATATACTTTGGTAGCTGGTAGATAAGAAGATGAAGGTAGGAAAGTTTTACTTTTATTTTTTTAATTTATTGTATAAGAGGAGAAAAATTAATATATTTATATGCAAAAAAAAAGAAAGAGAAAAGTTGAAGAAAGTGGAGAAACATGGAATGCTTAATAAAACAAGCTTCTTCCATATTCAAGAGCGAAATGCCTTAGAAGGAATAACCCTTCCCTATCAAACCAGGAACAAGAGTAAGAAATGTCAGATATAGTTATGTTATAGGGAAAAGGGGATGAAGAAGTTCACACTTTAAAGCCTCAAATCTTTGCAAAGTGGGATATTGAGGATCACTGAATGGCTGTGGCTTGCAGTCATTGAGGGGAAACAGCAAAGGCCGAACCAGCCTACAGAATCTTGATCTCACCCTTGAGATGTACGTCTGCATTCCAGAGCAGAGCACGCTACTCACCACGCTGCCCTGAGCATAGGATGTCAGTTTCACTGACACAGTTTCATAGCTGAACTTATCGGAACGTCTCTTCATTTGGAAGATCCTTCACAATGTCTTTCATTCACCTCCTCTCCAATCTCTGTAAAAGCCAGCATCTAAAGATAAGAGTTCTGGGCCAATGTCAGGACAAGCTAAAGAAGTAAGCTATTTTTGTTTGGTGTCAGGAACTCATCTGATTATGTTAATTTACCCTTTGAACCCTTCATGTGTTAAAATACCCTTTTGAAAGGACCCATCTAAATTGGTCTTCTGCAAAGTCGTGAGAATATACTGTTATAAAAAGCCATAATTGTACCTCATAAAGTTTAATATTCACTAACTTGTATATAGTCAATACAGCAAATATACTAAGTTTTTAAGAATCCCAACTCTATTACATTATAGGAAAAAAGACAATAAAAGTTATAGAAATAAATGGAACATAGGATGTCATAAGATGATATGGTGAAACAGACTTGAGACATTCAACGTCAGATCCTCAGATGAATTTTCATATAAACTTCATTTAACTTCTCCCCACCTCACCCCAACTTGAAGTTCCCTTGTGGAAACTTGCTCATTTTTTGAGAAGTATAGTAGCCATTTAGGAAAGCTGAGGTAGGGAATGCGAAAAGAAGGTGACTCAAGACAGATACAATAGTTGAGGTGGGTGCAGTCCTGAGGAAGGTATGAGAAGGGGTGCAACTCTCCTATAATTTTCTCTAACATCTTACACCATCATTATAAACTATACAATTAGCCTTTAAAAATATCTGAGGACAATGTTGATTACATGTATTAAGTGAAATTAGATTTGCAATGTACTAGGTTATCGTCACCCTTATAATTAGTGTATTGACCATGTCAATGTTCACTAGCTCTACATTCAAAAAGGGAATGTAGAGCTAATGATTCCTCAATAACATACATTTGGGAGATATAAATATTTTAAGGAATAGTGGCTGAGAGTAAAAAATACTGACAGAAACCAAGATGTATTTATTCACAAACTGTTAGATGATCATTTCCTTGGTTTTTAGCATTTTGTTCTTTCTGTATCAACCTTATGTTTAACATACTCTGGTACAAACCACATGCTCTCACTTCAAACAGTTTTCTTGGGAATGGTTTCACCTTTAAATACATATACATATTGGAGTGTCTATATTTGTATTTAAAATATTGATTCATTTTTTCTCAAAATACAGAAGAAAATATAAAATAGCCCCCATCTTACCACCCACTTGACTGCTGTGACAAATACTACTAATAATATAAAGTATTATGTAATGTTGAAAATTTACACAGCCTAGAAAATTGTAAAATGCTTAAGACCTGTCCCTCTCTATCCGTATATTGACCACTACTTCAGTGTACCCAGTTAATAATTTTTGTGATTCCTTTCCATCACGAAAATATACATTTGTTCACACATGTAGCTAGTTTTAAAATTTACTTTCTTGAAAGAGATCTTCACCTATTACTCTGCATTCTCTTTTTTCCATTAAAATAAATTTTTGAGATCTTTTCATACTACCACATATGTCAAAATTTTATTATTTGTCATTATGACAAAGTATACCGTCATATTTATAGACTAATAATCTGTTCCCTTTTGATGAACATTTTGGTTGTTTTCAGCATTTTGTTCTTGCAAAAATTTCTGTAGTGAATATCCTTCTACGTAAATTTTGACCAACTTTTATAGGTGCATTAACAGGTTAAATTTTTGGCAGTGTGTTTTAAATTTTGTTAGGTATTGCCAAATTGTCCTACAGAAAGGATGCAGCAATTTATACTCTAAACAGCAATATATGAGACAGCCCATTTATCCACACCCTAGCCAGAACTGGGAAAATTAAACTATTCTAATTTTTTGACAGTTTAATAGGAGAAAAATACAATTCGTTTTTTATAATTTGCATCTTTTCAATTGTTAGTGGGATTGAACATCATTTGTATGCAATTTATTGTCATTTGTATTTTTTTTAAAAATGCCTTGCTTTCTTAAGAAATTGGTTTATCTTTTCTTATTGTTTTACGTAAGCTTTTTGTAAGTTAACAAAATTGCCATTTCGTTATATGCATTAAGCTTTTCTTCAAGTAATTAATATTTTATATTTGTTTTTGGAATTTATCATCATCCAGAAGCTTTGTTATTAATGTTATAACATCAAATTTTCTAATCTTTCAGTTAATGACTAATCAAAAAGTCTTTTCATGCTTTAATATTGTGAATAGATTCACTCACACTTTCCTTGGTTTTATCTATGATCTCATTTTTTTCATGTTTTAAATCTTTGAGCTATTTGAAACTTTTTAAAAATTATTTCTTTCAACTAGTAGTTTCCACACCACTCATTCAGTGATACTTTTTCTACCCCAAAATTTGATATGCCACAATTGTCATCAATCTAATTCCTCTAGGTGCTTAGGTCTATATTAAAAAATCTCTTTCTGTTCCATTGCCCTGACTCTTTTCTTTGTTTCTGTATCATATTGCCATAAGTATTCTCTATAAAAATAAAAAATTTCACTATTAAATTGGAACTAACTGATCAGCTCTAATGTGCACAGATGGAAGCAAAACTCAACAGAAATCAAGCAGGTAGGAAGGAGGAGAAGGGGATGGATGAAATCATACTTAACAGGTACAACGTATGCTATCTGGGTGATGGGCACACTTAAAACTTTGACTCAAGCAATACAAAAGCGCAATCCATGTAACCAAAATATTTGTACCCACATAATATTCTGAAATTTAAAAAAATACAAAAGTTTTACTGGGTGACTTTGTCTTGAAACTCTTTATTCATTTATTTATTTGATTCATTTTAAGGTTATGATTCCCTAAAGATGAGAAAAGTTAGGGAATAACCAACATTCATGGAACACCTGTATATGCTATCTCATTGAATTGATTTATTCCTAATTATAATACTTCTGTGCAGGTATTCATTATCTAATATTGCAGACAAAAATATAAACTTAAAAGAGGTCAAGTATCTTGTGCAAAGTCATATAACTAATGAATAGCGGAGCTGAGATTCAAATTTTATGTGTCTAACCCTAAAACCTATGGTTTTCCCACAACCCTGCAGTTTTAATATCCTGTGTTAGATGCAAGAAACTACTTTGCAGGGTCAAAGATAAACCATGACGGGGTCATCCACTAGCATTAAGCATCCCATTTAAAGTAGAATGCTAAATATTATAAGGTAGATAGAGATAATAGGCACGGAATTCCTAAATCTCATATAGAGAACAGAGAATGGTTTATTTAGGTTGGTGTATAAGGAGGCAAAGAAACATAGGAGTGAAAAAAACTGAGAATAGAGTTTGGGTCGGATAGCGGAGAGTTCTGATTACCCAGCTAGAGAGTTTGGGGAGTGTTTATGGTCTCATTAGAGGGTAAATTTTTTTCTGTACAATTGTGATTGCTCTTTTAACTAGGGCAAGGGTCAGTCCAGTACAAACTTCCTGCAGGGAAAATTTGACCAGCCACTTTTTTTGGTAAATAAATTTTATGGGAACACAACCACCCCTATTTTTTTACGTATTGTCTGTGGCTATTTTTGTGCTACTATGGCAGAGCTGAGTGATTGGACATGGCCCACAAAACCTAAAACTCGGTCCTTTACAGAAAAAGCTTGACAGCCGTTGCACTGGGGTATTTTCTCAAAACCTCACTATCATTGGCCTGCATCAACGGATCAATTTTGTTTATGTGAACAAAATGCCAGGCGAGGATTTCCAACACTAACTTAACATTGATTATTTGATTGTTCGAACTATGTCACCATCTAAAAATGCTTGAGGCATGTTTGCATTAAAATTTGTACTTCTTTAATTTTGTTGCTATTTTGTTTAATATGTTGCAAATGGCCAACAAATGGCCATTTGTTGCCATCAAATGGTTGGCAACAAAACCATTTGATATGGTTCAAAGAAGTAAATAAAAGAAAAATAGGAATAGAAATTAATCAGTGAAGTTGACCTAGATAAAAGTCATAAAACACCTTGAAAAGCACTCTTCAACTTTTCAGTAAAACAAGAAATTTTAGAAATAATCCAAGGACTATATCAAGGTAAAAAAAAAAAAGAAAAACAATAAGGAAATAATACTCCCTATTCTATGCAAATTAAGTTATTCTTGTTCAACAAGAGACAGAATGGACATTAATGGTACTGATTATTTACTTGAATTTCCACTATTAAAACACTCGACTCATTAGCTAATTAATATAAAGTGCATGTGTAGAGATGTGGGAGAGGAAAATGTTGCTAGAGTGCATCAAAAAGTGATTTGGTTCCAAGAGCCAACCGAGCTCTCAGCAGCTTCAACCTCTTCAGCTCCTTGACTGGCGACCACATCCTGCGATGCTCAAAGCCTCTCCTCCAAATGTCACCTTCCTACCGAATGACATCATCCTTCTAAATTTGTGTACAGCTTGAATTGTTTCTAAATAAACAGTGGATAATTTTTAGAAATCTATGAACACATCAAAAGTTTGGGGGTGTTTTAAATTGATATGGAGTAAAAATGAATGAGATGGTTCTAATCAAGGTAAAAAATGGCTTCCTATCATTATTTACTGAAGAATAAAGTCTCACATTTAAAGGTGACCCAAATATTTTATCCATACTCTAGCATAGGGTTTTTCTATCCTGATGCTGTTGACATTTTGGACTGGCTGATTCCTGGTTGTGGGGGACCTGTCTGGTGCTTTGCAGTGTGTTTTGCAGCATCCCTGGCCTCTGCCGACTGGATGGCAGTGGCAAACCACCGCCACCCCCAGCCCTGCGTGTGGTGACAAGCAAAAATGTCTCTATACATTGCCAAATGTCCCTTGCTGAGCAAAATTGGCCCTGGTTGAAAACAACAGCCCTAGACAAAGATGTGTGACAGACTGTGAGAGCATGTGTACTTTATCATCTAGTTAGTAACCAAAACTGTGGCTTAAACAGGCAGCCTGCTGGTATTAGTTCTGCTCTTTTTCTTGAGAATTTTATTTATTTAGTAAATCTTTTATTGTGAAGCAGTATGAAAACCCAAATGTTTAATTTTCAAATTAAACTGTCACTGGGCTCTGCCGTTTCCTAGCTGCAGGGCTTGATAAATTACTTGCCCTCTAGGAGACTCAAGCTCCTTGCAATAGCGTTAATTCCTGTAAAAGTACTTAGCAACATGCCTGTTACATAATAAGTGATTAATAAGTTTTGAGTTATTATGGCCAATTACATTAAATTGTGTTATGATTTAGAATATTTGTGGTCCTTCCCTATAGAAAGATTTTATATTTCCATATCCTATATGATTTGCTTTGTTCAATAAATTTTAAGTGAAAGTGGCCACTTTCAAAAAGAAGCTTTAAGGACCACTTTGTGATTTGACCGCTTGGCTTCTCCCCTTGCTCTCTCTTGAGACCAGCAATGTCTCAGATAGTGGCTCTTTCTTCAGCCTGGGACCTGGGACAAAGACGAGATGGAGCAGAACCACAGCTGACCTGTGACAGGCGTGTAATTTATGGTAGAAATAAACCTTGGTTGTCTAGAACCACTGAGTTCTAAGTTTTGTTTTTGTTGTTGTTTTAACTGCAGCCTAACTTGGCCCAAGGTAATTGAGAAAACAATTTGTCAAATATTTCTTGAGCACTCATCACACGCCAGACATGACGTTAGAGATAAAGAGAATAGTAAAAGCTTCCATCCTTTTTTTAGAATATAGTTTCTAGTGATAGCGAAGGAAAAAATATGATAACTGAACAAAATACAATGTGATGGAGGCCACCACTGATGAGGAAAAGGACATGCCTTTTTGAGCTGTAGGCTGAAGGATTATGACTGGTTTGCTAGTACAGAAGGGCAAAGAAGAATCAGGTCAAAGGAAGTGTAAGGCAGGGACGCTGAAAGCAGGGAGCATCTTCCTTGAATGGTGAAGAGTCAGGAGGGGCTAGAGCACACCATGTAGGGGCACAGGAAAGGGGGATGCCACAGACAGCTTAGGGTACATGCTACAGTCCATCGTGTCCATGTTCTGAAATGTGGAATTTATCTTTTTAGACAAGGGGAAACTATCTACTGTTTCTAATCAGGAAAATTACAATGTCCTGAATTATTCACTCTTATCATTGACTATTTAAAAGACATTAATGGCCTTGCAACATTATTAAAGTTGTGCGTCTGTGTCTGAACGTCTTATTTCTCAGAACAAATTGAAAGAATGCATGTTATTCCAATTGGCCAACATTCAACTTTTTGAATATTGAATTTATTACTTAGAGTGGTTATGATCCCAAAAGTAGAGTAAACCAGAGAATTTATTCCCTTTCGTATACAGTTGGCTTTTTACTTCTTGTTGAAATATTGCCAGTGACAGTATGCTACGGTAGCGTTTCTGGGAAGAAGAAGATAACAGCTAGAACGTAACAAAAACCAACAACACAGCACCACAATAGTGAGCAAGTCCAAATGGAAATGGAAAGTTGTCATTGAAAAGGATTTGGGAAATGGTAGACTCCTGTGTTCATTATTTGAATTCTATTTAGGATTTATAAGAAATCATTGTCATCTTTTCACTGGATCTGGGTAGATCTATTCCACTGATAAATAGGTGGTACTGCCTCAAGAAATATTCATTAGCCACTTAAAAGGAAGTACTCAGCATTGGTCTAGTCAAAGAGGGTATTAATGTTACTAACTTTGTGAGTCATTGTCATGCTTTCTAGGATTCAGAAAGGAATATCAGGGTTCTGGGTTATTTTCAGAAAACTGAATTTTGGACCTTGTTCTCGAATATCCTCTCCTGACAACAGTGCAAGTGGTTACCGATTTTTCATGGGATGGGAAAAGCCAGAAGGGGAAGAGGCTGAAGTTAGAGGTCGTCCACAAAACACCCCCTGAAGGGAGAACAAAGGACATAATTCCCACACATGGTCCTGAGGTGCCAGGCATGGCCAAGCAGCAAAGTTTCAAGGGCTCTTAAGAAGACGGTTTGGAGAAGGCAGAGTTCCCAGATTTCTTGACAAAAACCTAAAGAGAGAAAGGGCTATTTTTCCTACTAGGTCTTATACTACCACAAACTCTCACTATATATATACAAATCCTGATTATTCTCAAGTGTATTATCAGCTTAGTGAATTAACTTTGGAATCCTTTAACAACCCTGACTTGATGAGGCAAAAATAATTTTATATATATTTTATATAAATTTTATTTCATCCTATCTAAATCACACATGGTTCACATTATTGCATTTCTGAAATCAGATTATATGTACCACTTTTCCGCTCCCCGCTCCCTCCAAAATCTTAATAAAACAAGAGTCCTTCTTACAGTTGGGGCTCTGCTTCTGTTACTGAAAGTTCGACAGTTGGCCCATCAGAAGAACAAGGACAAGTGATTGGGGAAAAAGAAAGAGAAGTTTATTACTTTGCCAACAAAGGAGTAAAAATGGTAGATTCTTATCTCAAAATCCAAATTTCCTGAACATAAGCAGAAATACAGAGCTTTTAAAGGGTGTACCCCCCTCAGTTCTAGGCTATTATTGTTGGTTTTTTTTTTCCTTATTCTAGTCTATTATTGTTAATGATTCTAACCATC